>VWPU01003201.1:51505-74203 GCA_013398955.1 Callaeas wilsoni
ATATCCAAACCCAAGAAATCATACAAATTATAGCTGAAAGACATACTAGGTTTATTGCCAAAGCAATGCAGATCATTCCCTATAGGGCATTTTCATGTGTGCTCTGCATTCTAACTCAAATTACTTGAGCAACAGATCTCCCTGTTAAGAAAGCTGTTTCAGTTTTGTACAAATTTCATGGTCAAGGAAGCTTTTCCCACTTTGTCTACAATTATCCCACTATTTTAAATTATACTCTCTGTGTAATACTAAGTAACTATTTGAATTTTTGAGTTTACGGCCTTCAGATATTTCAAGTTGTTTGTTATGTCCCATTCTCTAAGCCAGAATAGCAAAATGTATGAGCATGCAGTATCTTTTTATGTGACTTCAATAATGCTGCTGAATAATGCTGCTGATTAATTTTACTGCCAGTCTTGTCCTATTTTTTTTTAAATTGTAGTTCTCCTAGTAAAGAATTCAATAAGCAACCTTTCATATCTGAATGATTTCAAAAAATTAATTTCTCTCTTTCTATGTTAGGGGTCTTCCACTTTTGTGAATCATATTATTTTAAATTTCATTACTCTAAATCACTCTTAATACTTTCTGATGTTTGGTTGAGGACAGCTTTAAGAGAAACCAGCTTATCATTACTGCTGATATGGTTTTTGTGGAAATGCAGTTCATTTGTATGAGAGGATGTGCTTAAAAAGAAACTTTAAATTAAAACCAAAATAATAAAAATATTCTGAAATAAAAATTTTTTTTCTAATTCAAGAGAAAATGCATTCAATGATCCACTATTTTGTATGAACACAGAAGAATCTTGCTTCTTAAAAATGCCTGATTCTTTTGAGTTGCAGTCCTTTCTGGAACAGCTGATATTCTTGATACATCCAGTAGAGGAAAGAGAGGTTGGATAGCAATCATTTTTCCTTTAGGTTTAGTCCTGGCAGGAATGAAAATAGTACTGCTGTTATTCCAATCTTGTTTTATATTTCAGTGCTACATCAGCATACTGCTAAATCCTTGATTCTTAGTATGGAAAAATCATCCATTCATCTATACATAAATATATAGGTATGTATGTATACACATAGGGATATACTTGCATGCAATGGATAGTATTTGTGGGTAAGTGCACGTGGAGCTTGTATAGATTCTTAGAAAGCAAAAGGTATTTGCTACTGTATTCTATTTGGGAGATGCTGTATTTTATCTTGACAGTATATTAATGAGATTTTTGTTTATTACTGCTGAAAATTGAACACTCACTTTATCCTCACAGAAAGGTAAAACTTCTTAGACTGGTAAAATTTTGAGTGTGTTGATCTGAAAATTTGCAAATTTTGGCACATACACTATCATTACTATGAAAGCTATCTCAAACACCTCTCCATCCCAGTTATGCACATGTGGGAATAATGGGAAAAGCTGAAGAACAATAAAAAACTTTTGTACACACTTGCTGTAGTCATTCTTTCTGTGGTTGTTACTGTTATGCAGGCTTGGGGAAGTGTGTCCTTGAAACTATCAAATCAGTTCATGGCTAGAACACAAGAGTAATTGCAGAAAATATGTATGAGCATCCATGAATAACCATGATGGTAGCTGCATCTGCCATTGCTTGTTGAAAATTAAGTGTAATGTTGAATTGGTCTGGAATCGAGAGTTGGTCCTTTTATATACACACTGTAACAACTTCAGTCAATACATTGATGAGGGTTTGCGTAGTTAGCAGTTTCTTCCTTCTCAAAATAAAGTCATTTTTCTAATAGGGAGTCTGGGAAATCCCTGAGATGTCTCTAAATTAGTTGTTCTTTTTTGATGTTCTTGGTGTGTTTGGCATAAAACTGGATTTTTCCGGTTTTTTTACATGAAAAAGAATGAAGTTCTGTGTATGAGATTATACATGTTTGTCATTCTTTCTTTAAGTAAAAAAAAAGTTTCTGTTTTATTTTTGAAGAGTTGAAACATAGAATTCCTTTTCCTAGAAATTGTGGCCTCATTGTTTAAGACCTGAAAGTGTTTGGAGAATACTGGCTCATGTCATATCTGATGTGAAATTCTTTTTCTCATGTTTTATCTTACAGTATATGTTGTAAGTTTCTCTCAGTTAATGATAATACATTAACTAGTAGTTAATGTATTAACTACTACTACTGTAGTTAATAGCCTGGTCTTAAACCTCTATGTTTCTCCATATGAGAAAATAGTATCTTCCCTCCAGACCATGCCTTTTTCTAGGTACTGCAAGTGTGACATGGGGAAAGAAGGAAAATTCAAGTTCGTATCTGGCAGAAAAAGAAATTATTTCAAGGTCATGAATTTGTTTGTTTTTCCACATCTAGGGCCAGGTGAGACAAAGCTACAGTTTCAGGTGTGTTTCGTAGGGGTACAATCCCCTGGTATTTTAGCATCAACTTTTTGAATTCCCACGCTGCCTAAGAGCTCCTGCTATGAGAATAGGCAATGTTAAGTACTGTCAAGAATAAAACAGAAAGGATAATGTATTCCAGAAATTCATCATTTATGTGCTTTTAAACAGCCATGAACTAAACCATCTTTGAGTTTGTATTCTTAGATGGTGTACAATCAAAAGAACCCTTACTACAGAAACAAAAATGAAGCTACTGTGAACATACCTAGACTTTCTCTTTACTTACTTGGACAGCCAAATAAATCAATGGAAAAATGGCAGGCAGAAGATGAATATATGCTGCTGGAGGTCCTAGTTGGTGACTATTTAAAGCCCACTTCAGAAAATTTTCCATTGCTTTAAGAAAATACAGTGTTTCCTTAGGAACAAATTTGATATAAAACAGAATCAGATCTGAGGTAAGTTTCTAGAGCATTCATCAGCCTCTCCTCTGCTGATGTAAAACAAATCAGCATGCATGTCTCTGCTGTTTCTTGATATGCTTTAGAGCACTTCTATGAAGTAGCATGCTGTAAAATTGCATGCTGTGAATGTTTTAGAGATGTAAGACTTTCAGTAGGTTGGTTTTCAAAGGCAAACCACTGTGGACAAACAATAGATATGTGTCTTTGAAGGAGACTGTATATATTAAACAGGTGTGGTGTATTAAGTTTGAGGACAGGCAGCAAATATAGAAAGTTTAAGGAAAATACATGCCAAAACTATTACTGAAAGTAAAGACATTGGCTATTTTAAAATTTATTCATTTGAGTATTATGGAGAAAATATTCTGTATGATTTTATATATTTATTTAGGGTAAGATGTTTGGGCTGTGCTCTGCAGGTATATAATGAAAAATGAACAATAGAGCAGATAGAAATGCTTTTAAAGAACATTTAATATAAGCATTTATATAGATAAGATTTTATATAAGCATATCACATCTCCTAATATTTCAGAGACATAATTTATTATTTTTGTTGTTAACAACAGCAAAAACAGTAATAATAATAATAATAACAATAACAACAACAAAACGACAACAACAACAGTTTTTGCTATATGTATTCTTCAAAGTTTTCAGTCCTTATGAAACCTAGTTTTGAACTCCTTTGCTATGGAGCAGCTCTCTAACCAAGCAGTAGAGGGCATTCTTTCTTTAGGAGACAGCACTAGTTCCTTCAAAAGACTAGTATCTTATTAAGTAAGTTGGTGTCCTTGAGTCCTTTTTGTCTTTAAATACAGGCCATTCACATGTAGATACTAGACATAGGATAAAAGGGTAAATTTTTACACCAAGTGTGCAATATATTGCTTATGATTGTGTACTGAGTTACTGAAATTGTATATGTTTTTCGTTATTTCATGGAGTATTTTTACATAAATGAAAGTTTATATACCTGTCATTCAAATTCACACTGTAGCATTTTTCATAAATTCAGTTCTCTCTAAACCTGAGCTAATTCATTTGGTATGATCAATCAATTATCCTAATAAAAGCATTTTCAACAGTACTTAACAGCAAACTACTCATAATGCACCTAGGTATATATACCAACCTGGGTAGATATTTTGAGAGCATATTCAAATAGAGTTGCTGGGGACCTTCCAACTAGCGTATTTTTTTAAATGGGTTTTGACATATTTAAGCCAGCCTTGTTTGAAATTAAATTTAGTGTGGTGTCTCCTACTTGGAAAATGCTACCTCTTCTGGGGAAGACGAGTATTGAGGGCTAGACTCCTTCCATTCAACATTTGGAACTTCTCCACTCAGTTGTCCAGAGCCTGCCTGGTCAGAGCCCCACACCAAATAGGAGTATGGGTGCTGTGCCTACAGAGCAAGAGTGTGAAGTGACCATGGATGACCCTTCTGGTGCTGCTGAATGCTGCTTCCCCCTTACCCAAACACTGACTACACACGGGGTACTCTGAGAGTAGGTTTTTAAGTGTTCCTCTGTTGTGAGATTGAGGTTCTTTTCTTTTTTTTTTTTTTTATAAACTGAAACCAAGGTGACTAAATTACTTTTAAATGTGAGTAACTAGGCGAAGACAGATCCATTATATTCCAGGTTTCATTTCAGATGGTGGCTGGCTGCCGTAGTGAGCCTAGCATCTTCTGTGTCACTGGGCTGTGCAGAGCCACAGGTGATGTATGAAACAGTATAGTCAAAGAAATGTTTCTATCTATATGTACTTTAATAACATGAGAAAAACAAAAATATCTGACGCCAGATATTAAAATTACATATTAAATTTGAGGCTGCCTATTGCAGTTCAATTCATGATGTTGCAGCTGAATATGTTAAAATAAAACTCCTTCCCAGGGCATTTGCCTACTGATTCACATCTGCTATTTTATAATTTTTCTCTAACATTGCCTGGTCATCAACAGTGTATAACCTCATTGTATGTTAAAAAGAAACACCATGGGAGAAACAATAATTGACAAATATAAGAAGAAGCCCGAAGAGACAAACAACAGAATGTGATCTGATATATCATTACTCTGCTTACGACATATGACTGCATCTGAGGTCTGGTGAGTTATTGTTTTAATTTTGCACAAATTTTGCTTCAGAATCAAACCAACTGCTTTGTTTCTGTATAACACTCCTGCCAGACCCTTCTTAGAACAAAATTTTTGATCTCTATTTCAGGATTTTTCTTCAACTTTATAAAAGAAGTTTTACAGACGATATTTTTTTGCTTTAAAAAAATCCAAAACCAGCTAAAACAAAGACAGTACATTAATGTTTATTAGTAAAAAATAGCAACCAGCTATAAATCAGGAAAAAAAAGCTTTTGTTCTCTGGAAAGTGGAGAGTCCAGAATGTAGTGCCTCCGCAGCTGCCTAATAGTTCTTCTGGTACTATAAACCTTCAAATAGTTACTTAAGATCATGTCTGCAAATAAAATACCTTTCCAAGTCACTGGACTACTGATTCACATGATATTTCCTGGCTATTTTGATTTTAAGTAAACAGCTTTTGCTGGCATAGCTGTATCATATACAGGAACCTAACTCTGCAAAGCAATCTGTATTTCCAAGGATGACTGTGAGCAGGAAACAAGCAAATTTGGGCACACCTAGACACTAACTAAGTGTAAAAGAATAAAGTAATCTTGAAAAGTAAGTATCACAGCTTTATTCAGCTGTGGAATTCTGAAGATTGTTCTGAGGATGGAACTTTAGCTGGAATATCTGCCCAGTGATTTTCTTTCATATTAATAGGTTTGCGAAGAGAACATAAGCGAAGGGAAATTTAAGGTCACAAAAGAGTAATGGCAACAAAAGTTATTTCAGGCTCAAAACTGGCATTTTTGCAGAAGGTTCACAGATTTGAAATGAAAAAGGGCTTTCTGTGGAGAAATAGCCTGAGTAAAGCCCAAAATCAAACCTTTTTTTATCCTTATCTATTTTTCTTTTTTTTTAAACCATGGAGAAGGGGAATCATGCTTTCATAAGGTTCAATGAAAAGCCCCAGTAAGAACTTCTGGTGCTAAGAAAGGTGATGGGAGTGCAAAGCAAGATTGTTGAGCCAAGAGAAAGCAGGACCTCTTTGAAAAGTAAAGAGCTGTGAGTTGGATCATCCAACTCATCTGCTTGAACATTAAAGAGTCACAGAATGAATTAGATTGGAAAAGACATTTGAGATCATCGAGTCCAGCCTATGACCAAACAACACCTTTTTAACTAGACCATGGCACTGAGTGCCACACCCAGACTTTTCTTAAACACCTTCAGGGATGGTGACTCCACCAACTCCCTGGGCAGCCCATTCCAATGCCCAGTCACCCTCTCTGTGAAGAACAGAATATGGGTTGGTAAGCATCATTCTATGACTTTAATCCCAAGTAAGTGGAAAAAGGCTAAGGAGCATGGAAAGTTCTCTAGACCAGTTGCCAGACTGGGTGAGACATAGGTGAATTAGACAAAAGAATTTAACATTTATGGGTCTTGGCTTGTTCTGATATCTCTTTGCTCCATCTTGGTGGTTCTATATTTGAATGAAACAGTTTTGTAGGCACTTTTCTCAGCACTTCTATAGGTCCCTCGGAAGTTGAGCAGTACTGTAGCAGGATTTCTTTCGTACTCGCGTTCTTTGATTTGTGCGCAGATAGGAGAACATAGTCTTAAACTGGTCCATGAAAGTCAGTGGGCTGCAGCTGATTTGCTCAAAAACAGAGAAGTAGCCTGGGGTGAGAAGAATATTTAATGCTAATGTCCCAGGTTCTTCATGCTCTGCTTTAAACACTGGTCTGTCTCAATTTAAATAGTGACATACTGCTTTTTCCTTTAAAGCAGGGAGATTGAAATCTTGACTTTGCATTTAGCTGCCTCACCAGTGAATTTAGTGCTTTGTAGACTCAAAGCTTTGCTTGGAAAGTATTTAACAGATTAACTAGGAAATGGAAAGTTCCCTGATAAAATAGTTTCAAGTTGAATGTTAATGGTATATATCATAGAATCATAGAATGGCTTGGGTTGGAAGGGACCTTAAAGATCATCTTCTTCCAACTCAACTGACATGAGCAGGGACAACTTTCTCTAGACCAGGTTGCTCAGAGTCCCATCCAACCCGGCCTTGAACACTTTAAGGGATGGGGCATCCACAACTTTTCTGGGCAACCTGTGCCAGTGCCTCACCACCCTCACAGTAAATAAGTTTGTCTTAATATCTGATCTAATCTGCTCTGTTTCATTTTGAAGCCATTGCCCTTTGTCCAATCACTGCATGCTCTTGTAAAGAGTCCCTCTCCAGATTTCTTGTAGGCTCCCTTCAGGTAATAAAGGCTTCCTTCAGGCAGCTGATTGGCAATCCTCTTTATATGTCAGCAGCAGTCCTCAGAAGAAATGAAAAAATAAAAAAACAGATTGATTAACGGTACTGCAGTGTATCAAGGCTGGCTGTCTTGGGAATCAAAATGTAGTGTGATCTTAAAAATCTAAATAATATTTCCTGATGTTGGAGTAATGATGTTATCTAGCCTGAATGCTAACTGAAAATAAGATCTCTAATTTTCTGGAAAAGAACAGCATTCTCTATGATATTTGCTTCTTTTTTTTCAAGAAAAAAATGTCAATAGAAAACATTAAACATTGTGTTTAAATATTAAACATCCTAGTGCACTATAAATTTTTAATATGCCAATTAACAAAGAAATACCTCTCTTTATTTCTGTGCAAATGCAAGAGCCATGCAAAGAGTTCAGCAGACAGAATACCAGTTGCAGTGAGAGGAAAGGACAGCATTATAAAGCAAAACTGCAGCTCCCAGAAGGGACATTATCATACCCAAACAATGCTTTGAAGAAGTGGGAAGCTTGGGATTTTTAAAAACATCTTAATTTTGGGAAATGCTTGAAGGATATAACAGATTTTTAAAAGTTCGTCAGAAGAAATTAGTGCTCTAGCTTGTAAGTGATACAACTTACTCTATCATCAGGGAAATGACTGTTACAAAAAACCAGAACGGCAAACCGTGCAGCTGTAGCCACCCACAAATGCAAATGTATTTTCATAGGTAAATACTTCATCAAGATGTTATTGCAGATTCCTGTTGCTGACACCAGCAGGCCCATTTGTATGATAGTTTTTTATTGTAAGACTGTTTTCAAAATATAGACCCTTCTCCACTTTTCAAATTACTATGAGGTTCTGTCTCTAGAAAGCTATAAATACTAAATGGCAGCATGCGGAAAAGCAGGAATTTCTTAAATTTGACACAATTAACATGGAAATGCCCTGCCTCTAGCTATCTTTGAGGCTGAGTACTTGCGGAAGAAATAGATGTTTAATAAGTTGAACATGAAGTTTATGACAAAACTTCACATGGCAATTTCTGGGCAAAGGACACCTGTTTGGGCTGTGTGACAATGTGTGCACATGGCATCATTCCAGGACTTTGTGTTTTCAGAGTTGGAGTACTGTAGCAGCTGGAGGTCAACACAAAGGTCTTAATGTGGAAGAACAGGTCTCTTTCCTGCATAAACCCATAGCTCACAGAACACATTAAGAAAAGACGGAATTCATGGTATTAATTTGTTTTTATATATATATATATATATATACATTTTACTGCTGAGTTGTGAAAGATCTGTGCTATCACTGAATTCCAGTTAAAAAAAGTAACTGTTACATTCACTGTTTTTTAGCTTACTAGAAGCATAAGACAACATTTTTCCTAGTGTGAAAATATGGTTGCTGTGGTTTATAACCATTTTTAATTCCAGCACATTTTGGACTTTTAAAGTCTACTAGACTAGGCTTCACCTAGTCTTAGCTTTGAACTTTTCTCTGTTTGTCTCAAGTACACACACATACTATCCTCCTTTCCCAACACAATTTCAAAACATCCCTCCACCTTACAGGCTGTTAACATTTTAAAGGCAATGGGACATTAAGAACATGAATTGGGTTAGTAGAATGACGCTTGAGTTTCTCCTTTCATGAACATCCTGCATGAAATAGCCCTGAGAACAACCTGCTCTTTTTTCCTATTAGAGTGCAGCTTTTCTGGCACTTAATACCTCACTGAACTACGCTGATGTTTTACAAGACCTTCAAAAATTCCTATTGTACCTGCTATATATCTGCCTGTGTATTTGCTATATAAAAGCTATAGACTTAAGAGCAGAGCTTTCTGCTGTTCTTTTCTGCTCAAAGCAATCAGTGCCTGCACCTCTCCAAATTGATATTCATTATGTATGAACAGCACTTGCATATATACTGGAAATATACAGTAGTCATGATGGGATCTCAACAGGTTAAGAGAAGAGATGTTTTTCATGTTTTCATATTGTAATTTGGTCAGCTTTAAACACAGAGGAATTGACAGCCTAGGCTCTGGTTGTAAAAATTTTGTAAATTTTGCAAGACCTAAGCAGGTTATATTCTTCCCTTTTATTTTTTTGTTTGCCTATGAGATAAGTAGAAAGAACTTTTAATTTGTTACCCCCTCTCAGGTCCTGCTGTTGAAATACAGATATAATTAAGTACATAAGAAGAAATATGTTTTGATTGTAGAATCATCAGTGTGGTTTAAATAGTTTGGGCTGGCAATTTCTTATTATGTTGTGCAATGGGTTGACCATGGCTGGACACCAGATGCTGACTAGAGCTGCTCTATCCCTCCCCTACTCAGCTGGGCAGGAGGAGAGAAAAACATGACCAAAGGATTGTGGGTCAAGATAAGGAGAGGAAGAAATCATTCACCAAAATTGACTCGATTAAGAAAAATTAATTTTATTGCCAATCAAATCAGAGTACAGTAATGAGAAATAAGACCAAACGTTAGCTTCCCTCCACCCCTCCCTTTTCCTCAGGATTAACTTCACTAAAAAATTTTCTACCTCTTCCCTGCAGCGGCTCAGGTGGACAGGGAATGGCGGTTGTGGTCAGTTCATGACACACTGGTTTTGCTGCTCCTTCCTCCTCATGCTCTTTACCTGCTCCAGTGTGGGTCCCTTCCACAGGATGCAGTCCTTTAAGAACAGACTGCTCCAGCATGATCCATAATGTGACTCAGCAGTCACAGCCTCCTTCAGGCATCCACCTGCTCCGCAGTGGGGTCTTCCATGAGCTGCAGGTGGATCTCTGCTCTCCCACGGCCCTCCACGGACTGCAGGGGCACAGCTGCCTCACCATGGTCTGCACCATGTGCTGCAGGAAAATCTCTGCTTCTGAGCAGAGAGCAGAGGTGCTGGACGACTTCCACCCTCTCCTTCTCCATTCACCTCACTGTCTGAAGGGCTGTTTCTCTCACATATTCTCAGTCCTTTCTTTTGGCTCCTTTTTGGTTTGGTTTTGGTTTTGGTTTGTTTTTTTTTTTTTTTTTTCCCAGCACATTTTCCCTCCCTTCTTGAAAGGGTTATCCCACAGGCACTACCACCATCGCATATGGGCTCAGCTCTTTGAGCCAGCTGGAACTGGCTCTGTCAGATATGGAGGAAGCTTCTGGCATGTCTCAAAGACATCCAGTCCCTTTACTACCAACACCCTACCAAAACCCAGCATAGGCTGGAAGACATTCTAGCAGAAATCAGTGGTAAAGTTCCTATTACTGTCCAGTTGTAAACCATAGATGCAACTCCAACATGCTATTAGTGTGACCACTGAGACGCAGAACTGGAGTATAAAGAAGGGCATTCAGATAAATATGGTAATTTTCTGTCTGTAAATACACATGAGCTGACTGGTTTTCTCATATTCTTTCAATTCAATTTACTTAAATACCTTAGAGTGCCCATTTTATCTAGTTTTGCTCTGGTTATTCATGTTTATATCATGATCTGTTTCCAATAGTTGCTGGGAATCAAACAGAGGAATTGATTGTCTTCTATCACAAGTTACTAGATGAGACTTTCAACAGAGAAGTCAATGCAAACCCATTTTGAAAATTGAAATTAGTATGGAGAACATTTATTTTAATCTTTCAATCAAAATCTCAGCCCTTCTTTTAAGCCTTGAAGCAGAAATTAACTTTCATCACTTTTGTTAATTAATCCACTGGTGGCCACAGCAGAATCCCATGAACAGCCTGTATATCTCTAAGGTCTATGATGCTGTGTGCCACTGGAGTCGGAAGATATAGACAAGCACGTCCTTCAGCTGAAGAGAAAATGAGTCCTTCAGTCTACTATCCCTAATTCATCCACTGAAAAATTATTTCATTGCTATCACCTGACATATTTCTGAGACAAATATGCTTCTCATGTATTTTATATGGACTTCCATCATGTATGGCATTATTACTTCTACTTTTGGAAATCCTGAGACAGAAAGATGAATATAGCATGGATCATCCAAAAATACCAATGCTGATGTTTTTCTTGTATTTGAAAGGAAAGAGAATTACAGTCAAATGACACGCTAAACTTAGATAGGTATGGTACAATTTTTATGTGGTGGAAATGATAATTATTGCTGCTACTACTGTTATTTTATTACATCAAAAGGAAGAGAAAAATACATTAGCTGGATGTTTTGACATAATTTCCCAAGTTTGATGAATATTTTTAAATAAAAGGGGAAGGGTAACTTCATTAAACAATACTGGGAATTGAGGCTCTTGTTCAAATAACTTACAAAGACGTGCTTGACCTAACACGTATTCAATGGACTTAGATAAATGTTAGTGTTTGTGTTCTTGTGAGATCTGAGCCTTACAAAGGATTTGAGACAGTATGGTACTCATGTGTTAAAGTCAATGGAAGGAAATGAGATAACCTTTTGTCAGAGCTCAGTGCAGGTAAGGGAAAAAAGACTAACACCTGCCAGATAATTTTTCTTTTTTTTTGGTGACTACTGCTATCTATGATACTAGTAAGGAGGGCAAATCACCAAGTGTTAAAATCGGTTATTGTCAGTTAAATCAGAATCATTTCCAAACAGCTACCATTTACAGAAATAACATCTGTTCTATGTAAACCAAAATACTTTTGTTGAATATTAAAGAAATAAATTAAGATATGAAATGAGACATTAGCTTTGGCATTCTGAAGACACTTAAAAGCCCAAGGCTGTTTATGTTTAATTGGCTTTCCAAGGTAGAAAACAATTCTATATAGACAGATCCCTTAGCCTATTATCCTTCATCCCTACCTCGGGCTTACCCATCTGAAGGAGAGCTAGAGGAGAAGTAGAAGTACAGTCTAGCCAGAAAAGTGGATAGGTCAGTTTCCCACCAAGCAAATAATTCCCGGGTATCTTGAGAATTTGCTATAAAAATCAATAGTGTATTCTTTCTTCTATGCTCTGTCGTATTTGAAGCAAACAATACTAATTCAGTAAATGGTCCTCAGAAAAACGGTTGCTGAGATTAACGCAAAGTTGAGCAGCTTCAAAGAAGTTTTGGCCTCATAAAATGATCAGTTTGACTTAGTTTACTTTTACTCAGATTACAGTTACTTTCCTATAGGAAGCTTCCAGAGTGTAAGCAATGAGAGGCATGAGGGTGCCTGCATGCTGTCTTCCAAGAATTACCTTTCTCTGATTCTGCTTATAGAAGCTTTGGGCTGCAAAACAAAATCCGATTTTTCCGCCTGTAATAACACAGTTCAAATATCTCTTCTCCTCAACAATTCCACACATTCTGGATAAATATGAGCTCTTTAAGAAGTGACTATTGTAATATACAATTAGATTAGCTATGTACTGCCAAAGGAAAGGATCCCAAAGAAATTACTTACCAAGAGCTATAATCTCTATAAATCAAAAAGAGGCAATTTCTAGCACTCTCTTAATAGTGTCATGCAAATATAAACCCATAAACATGAGAATATAGAACAATGCTAACAAAGGAAATCAGCATGTAGAACTAAATTTTGACTCTTCCTAAATGAGGAAGATACAATACCCAATACCAAGTTTCAGTTTAATTCCAGAAATGGGAACAGTGGCTGTCATGAAGCACTACAGTATCTCTGAACACAGTTGAAAATGAGCATTTGGTTAGTCCTGTATTCTCTTCCTCATTGCTCTACAGAAATGCAATACTTGTGAATTAGAAAATTTTTAGGGTTGAAGAGAAGATGGAGTAAGAAGGAGGAAATCTTGCCCACAGTAATCTGGGTGGAGAACCTTTTCATGACTGTAGGAGATGCAGTCATTCATCTTTTATTAAAAAAAAAAGATGAATCATTGTTGAGGAAGCACTGCCATTTTGTCTTGGTGAGTTAATTCACTTTCAGGTAATAGAATAAAATTCTCCTCCATTCAGGGGAGAAAAGAAATGTAATATAAAATGTAATTTTCCCTTCTTAGAGTAAAAGGGATATATATGCAGAAGCATAAATACTATCATATTCAGGGGCTCATGAAAAAAATACATGTGTTTATTCTTCTTATGCTTCTTAATTCAAAGACTAACTAGTTCTGATATCCTCATACACTGATTAGTCTGTTCTTCCCATACATGCCACTCTTAGTTGTTATTTATTCTACAACAGTGCAGTTTGCCACCAAGATTCTTTTTCGGCTCACCTTCGGCTCCACACGCTGCTGTAATTATTGCCATTTTTAAAAATTTGACTTACATGGATTTTACGGTTTTCTCCAGGCTGTAAATATTTCTTACACAAAATGTTTCTACTAAAGTGAGTGGAATTGCACACTGAGTAAGTAAATAGACTGAACTCAGCACTCAGAAAAGTCTATTGAGGTATATATTTAACTCTCTTGCATGTTAACCTTATGATTTCAACTATCTTGTGACTATGAAGTCACTGTTTATATACAGTTAGCAGATGAGAAGGGAACAGCTTCTAATCTGAACTTTGTCTCTATTTTTATTATACACACTAGGAGTGAGAGTATAGAGGATCCTAAGTACTGTTTTACTCCTTCATAATCCCCTTAACCTCTCTTTTCTTAATTCTACAAAAAAATTAGGGCAATCTTATCCCACCAGAGATTTGTGTTGACTCATTACTTAAACTTTGCTTCCTTATCCTCTACTTCTGAATAGAGGATAGAAATATTATTCTCTATTTTCCATAACCAACTTATTTCACTGAGTTTATGGCTTAGACTTGGAGATGGCGTGTCATAAGAGCATCCTGGATTGTCTCCCTCTTTCCTGAAGCAAATAAACATCCAAACAGAGAGAGAATCCAGAGGAGAACTCACATAAAAGCATAGACCAACACTGCTAACAAGATGTATTCTATCCATCAGAAGATATCACTGACTGTATGTCAGTTCACAGCTACAAATTCCCATCAGGAAAGTGGCCTAAACAATGCTTTATATTTTAAAGAGTTTTGGGATACTTACATCATTAATCTTTTAAAACAAACAATAAAACAGATTGTTTATCAAGACCTTAATGGTGTCTTTTAACAGTGGTTTTTCTGGAATTGTTTTGGAAAAGGCATAATCAAATTGTGTTTCCTAAAAACAAAAGGAGCAGATAATGCTGATAATCTGTATTAGGTTGTAGTTGCTGAAAAAGATCATTCTTGGTTTTGGAAAGGTGGGCTTCATGTGAGGAGAGCAGAATGTGATCTTTTTAGCTGTGCTGGTGGTCTCTTCTTAACAATGTTTGAAACCAGTAACATTGACTTAACAAACACATTGCTCGTACTTCAGCAAAAAGCACACAGTCAGTAGACACTGAATTAATGTAAAGATTTAAAAAAATATTCTAAATACATGCTCTAACAATAATTTTTATACATTCATATTTGTTTCTTGATATTTCTTGTGATAAACTTTATGACAGTCCCAGTTCTACAGTTTGTGTTTTTCTGTTTCTGCCACTGTGCTGCATAACAGTGAAGCAAGCCTTCTATATCAGCTGTCAGGGGATGTCCTTTTGATATCAAATCTGTTTGTAGATTCTGATAACAGTGTTCTTTATCTTCTAGAAGGAAATAAATAAATAAAATACTCTTTCATATTTTAAAATCTCTTTTTTTTTTCCCCTTGTGGGCAATTTACATTAGTGACAAAGTTTTATTTGCTTGTTTGACTGTTTTTATTCTTTCATTCTTGTAGTTATATACTTGCACAGGAGGAGAAGCTTGAACAGAACATTTTATGATCTGCCACAGTCCTTAGATACTTCTCTGCTTCAGCAGCTCTTACCCTTAACACAAGTTCATGCCTACAACACCAGTGTTTACCTCACAGTGCAAAGATCCGCATTTATTTTACTCTTTCTCTATGAGAATAGGAGTGTCCATACTTGAAAGAAAAACTCATTTCCAGAGCTGCATAGGGAAGCTTCTACAACAGCTGTCTGCACTGTATTCGTACTGTGGGTAAGTAGGGGAGTTTGAATAAATATCGTAATTAGGAACATAATAGCACATTTTGATTGCCTTAATAAATAAGACCAACATGAGTCCTTTCTTAGTGGTGACACTAATGATCATTAATGGCCAAGCCTATTATCTTTACATTATGAATTCTTAGTTGAAAAGCCAAAGTCTTGAATACAAGACATACTATTATTGAAACAGGAAATAAATGCAAATCCTTGGCATTACTCCCATTGGTTTAAGATAATCCACAAAAATTTAAACCACAAATTACAGAAAATACTCCAAAACTTTAGTTTTCATTGGTTTCCATGCAAAAGTAATACATTTTTGTTATTAATAGTGTTGCTGTTTCTTACCTCATTGCTATTTTCAGTAAATTTTTCTTATCTCAAGCCGTGATATTTACCATTTATGTCTCCAATTCTCAAATCCATCCTGCCTTAGTGGGAAGGGAGAGAGAAAGGGAGAGTGACTGAATGGCATTTGGTTTTGGACAGTCTTGGTGTGGGCACTGAATTAGGGAGTACCGTTCCTAAACCATGACATTGCTGCCTAATGTGGGGCTCCCACCCACAATCCTGGGATTAAGAGTCTCATGCTCTACCGACTAAGCAAGCAAAGGCATGGGGTGGTATAGAATAACCTCTGTGTCCTGGCCAAAACTAGGACAGGTATACTGAATCAGCAACCATAATTCTGACTTAAAGGAAAGACTGTGTGTTGGGAGTTCTATGCTCCTCTGCCATAATCTGTTTATTTTGTCCAAACCAACATTACCTATACATGAATTCCTCTCATTTGCACCTTCAGATCACAATCAGTTTTGTAATTCTACTGTTTCATTTATGTGTCATTAAAAGAACTATATTTCTTCTAAAGGAAAAAAAACCCCAAACTATGTTAGAGGTAATTTTTCCCCCAATAAATATCCTTCTCCATTTAAAGCCTGGGGATGCTGATGATGGAATGCTCTTTATTGTTCTTAATTAATCAAATAGAATACTTTTACTTGTATTTGGGGCCTTCATAGTATCGCATAATCAAAGAATGGCCTGTGTTGGAAGAGGCCTTAACAATCATTGTGTTCCAATCCCCCTGTTGTGGGCAGGATAAAGAAATTGACCATTTATAAGCTGTAATTTTATTATCAGTGTATCTACTAAACATTCGGTATGGTCTGCAAAGCAAAGGTCCTATGAATTTGTTGAGTATGTATGAATTTCACAGGTCAAGGTAAGAACTGTATTCAATGTAATAACATGGGGTTTTTTCAGGACTGTAACTGCAGTTAGCTGTGTTACTTGTCTGTGGAATGAGAGGACCTGTCTAAAAATTATAATATTATTATATAATTATAGAAAATTTATAATATTATATTGTTACTAATTAAGTAATTTCTACCTTACAAATTACTTTTAGCTGGTCTATGATGAGCAGTTACATATTCTGGTCAACTAGCAAAATGAGAAGTTCTTACATTACTTTTTGGTTTTCAAATAGTAACCACTATATTACTCAGTGTAATATATTTCACAATTATTACCACAGAGCCAATATTCTCTTCATGTTATTTTCTATAATTTGAAATCTGGGGTTCACTCTTACTTCCTTTTTATCTGTACTCAAACTAATAGTTGTAAGAATGTTCCCTTGTGAACTTCTAAACATCTCCAAATGCAAAAATAATAAATGTACTATATACAGTTGATCAATGCTAATCTATAAAGCAGAAGTTTTATGCACTGTTTACTCTAGTTTTCTTATAGTTAACTTGGAAATGCCTTGTGCTCACTGCAGCCTAGAATTTTTAAGGACTTTGACCCATGTACATGGGAAGCAAGCAGTGTTAATGATTTAAGTCAAATATCTTAAGCCCTTACTCTGTACTTTAACAGAGATTACCATCCCGTGGAAACATACTTTCTGTCTAGTTTACATACTACTAGTATATGGCAGTATAATGGGAATAAATTTCCTTCAGTTAACTTCCAAGTATGGGGTAGGTGATTTGGTAATAGCTTGAACTGAGCCCATCTACCAGAATTACTTCTTTGACCTGGGACTAGCTTCACACAAGTAGCCTGTACTGAGGCTGTGCTAATGAAATAACATAGTCTGTCACTTAGTAGACTGGCCATTTGTACAGCTGGGGACGTATTCACATGGCACATGCAATTTTCCTAAAGTATCAGCATATATGGCGTAAGAAAGAGGCAGCAGCACAGAAGGTTAACTTCTTTAATAACCTGTCTTAGAATGCAACTGTGTTGAAATCTGATGAACAACCTGGGAACTCCGTTTCCATGGATGTAGTGCAGATGGGAAATGAATCTGGATTTTGGTTTCTCACACTTAACTTCATGCTTATTTGGTACAAGCTGTAGTTTGGGAGGGGACTAAACTTGCAGTTCTATTGTCCACCTTCAGCGTGTACTTTCCCACACAGAAAGCCATTCCATCATCCATTGTTTGGGATACCTCCAAGTACATTTGGTATTCATTCAATATTGCTTTTTGGCTTTGACATAGTAGCTAGCCTTGGCTCAAAAATGCACACTCTGGTATCTTATTCAGTTTTGCAAGGAGGAATGGAACGGAACAGAACAGACAATTATTGTAACACTGGAATTATGTGCTATTCCCAACTAAAATATGGTTAATGCATTTGGTCTTTGAAAACCTCAATAGATATATGTATCAGACTTTTAGGAGTCATCTCCAAACCAGACATGGAGTCTTTCTCCTCCTTTACCCCTCAGAAAAAGCAGTGGCAATTTAATTTTTCCATACCTAATATTCTACAAAAGCAATAGGGTCTGTTATCAAGTTTTACCTTGAAATTTATGGTTAGGAATGAAATAATCAAATAAAAGTAATCCGTTGGAGAACAGTTTCTTAATAGTACTTGGTTTACATTGGGCAAACCAGAAGTCCAAAAGGGGCAGTGAGTTCATTGCCTCTATTTTCACACTCACTAAAGAAAAACAGGAGGCATTCACAGCATAGAGGTTTCATGCATTGTTGATGGACAGTCTTCATGTTTGGAGAAGAGTATTCTGATATTTTAAATGGTTTCTTTTTGTCTGTCTGTATAGGGTGACTGGCAACCAGTCACAAGTAGTTTTCCCCAGGGCTCAGTAGTGGGGGTCAGGCCTGTTTAGTAGCTTTACTGATGATCTGGATGAGGGGTCGACTGAGTGCCCCGTCAGTCAGTTTGCAGATGACACCAAGCTGGGTGGGAATGTTGATCTGCTGAGGGCAGGAAGGCTCCACAGAGGGATTTGGATGGACTAGATCGATGAGTCAAGGCCAGTGGTATGAGGCTCGCTAAGGCAAAGTTCCAGGTCTTGTCCTTGGGTCACCACAACCCCATGTAACAACGCTACAGGCTGCAGGCAGAGTGGCTGGAAAGCTGCCCAGCGGAAAAGGACCAGAGGCCGTTGGTTGACAGCAGCTGAGCATGAGCCAGCCGTGCCCAGGTAACCAAGAAGGCCAATGGCATCCTGGCCTGTATCAGCAACAGTGTGGCCAGCAGGACTAGCAAAGGGAGCAGAGGGCAGCCCCCGTACTCTGGTGAGGCCTCACCTCAAATTCTGTATCCAGTGCTGGGCCCCTCAGTCACTATTGGACAGACACTGAGGGGCTGGAGTGTGTCCAGAGAACGGCAATGGAGCTGGTGAAGAGCCTGGAGCACAAGCCTTTGAGGAGTAGCTGAGGAAGCTGGGGTTGTTGAATTTGGAGAAAAGACTTGTAGATGTGGCGTTTAGCGACACAGTTTAGTGGTGAACACTGGTGCTGGATTAATCAGTGGACCTGATCATCTTAGGGGTCTTTTCCAACCTAAATGATTCTATGATCCTGGGACACGGGTAACTGAAACATGAAAAGCTGTGGAAGTACTGATCACAGGAAGTGAAGATGCTTGATGATGAAGACTGGATAACTGGTGATTCTAAGTATATGTCCTGTTGGTAAAACTCCTTAAGAGAAAAACCACAGCTTTCATAGGTGTACATGGAAATCACAGAGATTCTGAAAGTAAAATGGCTTGAGTGCCAATGCAAATGACTGTCAGCCTACTGCTGCTACACACTGTTCTTTTTTGTTTCTTTGGGTGGCTGTCTGGAGACCTATTCTTTCAGTAATTTGTAAAATCACCTTTTTTCCTTTCAAATTTTTAAATAATAGCCTCTTATAAGAGCTGAAAGCTGTGAACTTTTTTTGTGCTTTTATTAAAATGATTATGTTACATTCTCATTCCAAGGGCAGGAACTATTTATTCTTACTATGCTAGCATAAAAAGTCTTGCAATGGGAACCTCAGCCTTATTTAACATGAAAATGATTGTTAATACATTATTGAAGTGTTTATCATAAAAACTGTTCTGATAGAAATGCTAGACAACTGGATAGCTGTATCAGGACAGCTCTTCCATTTCCTTGCTAAACTGTAAAAATGAGTTACAGAGTTCAGTTCTGAATCGTGCTGAGATGTGTTATCACTGGTTTTACTTCTCCATTATATGGAATAGAACGATCTGAACTGTATGCCTGGAGAATAAATAAAATGGATATGAACCACAGAAACTATGGGATATCACAAAAGTGTGTATTATTTGGTAGCACACGCTACGTATGAGCATATAAGGTTTTACTAGCATAGTTTGTATATCATGCAAATTACTTTTCCCTGAATGGCCACAGTGAAAATGAGTGGAGTTTTAAAAGAACATGAAGTCTAAGACATTGTTCATCATTACTAGAGTTACAGCAGTTTTTAGGACACAGAAAAAAGACCCAGCAAAGTAATCATGTATTCACACATGCTTGAATAATGGCTGAAATTAAAAAATGAATTTTTCCTTTACCACGTGAACAGAGAAGCATTCACTTCCAAACCATCTTCTCTGAAGACATATGACAGTATTTGTATTTACATTTTCAAAACAACAAAGACATACAAAGCAGAACTCTTCAGTTCACAGCCTAAATCTCTTCAGCGTGACAAGACGTATTGCAAATGTGCTTATGAATAAGTCAAAAACCAGTCTTGCTCAGCAAGCTCATTTTTCAATAATTTGATTCTACGAATGAGATATTGAGCAAATTCTCACCTTGGGACACATACATGATTCCCACAGATTTCATAAGGAGTGAAGTTACAAACATCAAAAGAAGAACACACCTTAGGAAGAGCCCCTGGATGACTGTGAACTGGTTTTGGCTACTTTAGGAAGAAGGATAAAAAAATAATCTGGGTCCTGATTCATCTTTAATTTACGCTTCAGTAAAGTGGAAGTAAATCAGTGGGTACAAGTAGGGTAGAAAAGAGGAAAATAAGGCTTAGGAATTTCTATTAAATATTAAACAGATACAAAGATCAGTACTCTGCCCATGGTTTTGCACAATACGATATGAATAATTAATTATTCAATATGTAACTCATACAATAATTATGGAGGCAAAAAAGTTACTTAAAAAGCAGTTTCAAAAGCTATCCAGTGCTAATGTTTTCAGGGAGCTCAAGTGCACTCTATTTTGTTTTCAATGTAGCTGTACTGAGGAAATCCTCTGGAAATCCAAAAGGGGATCACAAAGAATCCACATGGTTCTTCTTGATTCAGTGAAGGACCACTTGGATACTACAATGTACAGGTACTTTTACATGCACAGATCTATTCAGTGGATGTACAAGGAAGTAATTAGTCAATACATTTTATTTACAGTGTATGAGATTAAATGTGCCTATTGGTATGAGGCATAAGAACACAAGTTTGCTGCCTGTTTAGCAAATTCAGCTTTTTTATTCAACTATTTGCTGTTCTGACTTCAAATTTTGTTTTGCAGACTTTACTGAAGTGAAATATATCCTTTACTCCTTTTTTTGTGCAGGGCATATTGTTTTCTTACTTGGCAATACATTCCTAGTAGACCTCAACTTTGCATCCTAAGTTACACAGCAATTCCTGTATTGTAATACTTAAATTTCAAGTTACAGGTATAAGATTATGTTGGGCAAAACCTGTAATCTTTCAGGAGACCTACTTTTCTACAGAACAACCAGAAAACCCAAATTCAGATAGAGTTCTGAGACAAATTAATGTGCAAACAAATGAATTTCAGGAGAAGAAATGTTCCAGTAAATGACACAGAATTATCTTTTTCCTGTAAAACACTGTCATTTAGAGTACTTTGCTTCATGCAATTTGTCTACTCAAGTATTTTAATGAAGATTTACCTTCCAGTTTTAGACGGTTATGATACAGATTAAAGTTTATTTTTTCTGTTCCCCAGAACAATTTCCAGCTGGAACATATGACTAGGCACAGCAGATTGATTATGGCACGAAACACAGTAACAGGATCTGCAAGGTATCATGGAAGAATTAACAAATTAAATGAGAGTAAATTACAACCATACGAAAAAGTTTGTTAATAAGGAAGCAAGAGCTTCTAGCTCTTACAGTAATATCTTCAATGAGCTGCAAAAAAATACACAAGAGAGAAAAATCCCAGATCTCACAGCACTGAATTTATTAACAATTAGTCATCACTGACTCCTCAGTGAGGCGCAACTTGATTGGAATAATAAAACTGCACTATCCAGGTTAGTTATTTAGAGTGGGAAAAAACCCACACTGGTGAATACTAGTGGTGTGAGAGCACTGGAGATGATGCAAACCCTACCGTTTATTTTCTGGTCTACTCTACACTCATTGCATGACTTCTCATTAGCTTCTACAGTCCTGGACTCCAGCTCTTTGACATTTCTTTTCCCTACAAAGCAGACGCTAGCCTAGGAGGCTCCTTTGTGAGTTGTTCAACTGAATATATTTTAAAAATGTGACTGTGGGCACAATATTTAAAAAGGATCCTAGGTTTGAGGTACAGGGCAGGGTTTATCAAGGCTTGACTGTGAAACACAAAGTCATAGAATCATACAATGGTTTGACTTGGAAGGGACTTTAAAGGACACCTAGTTCCAACCCCCTGGCACGGACAGGGACACCTTCCACTAAACCAGGTTGCTCAGAGCTCCATCCAAACTGGTCTTGAACCCCTCCAGCGATAGGGCATCTGCAACTTCCCTGGGCAGCGCCTCACAACCCTCAGAAAAGTTTTTTTCCAAACATCTAATCTAACCTGCTCTCTTGCAATTTAAACCCACTGCTTGGTTCCCTCCAGACCTTTTGCCACCATGGGAAGGGGACCCCGAAACGGTCACCGCCTCTGACCCCAATGCCCTCGAGCCTTCCACTGATGAGTCTTACCAAACGTGAACTGGGGAATTGGGACATCGCCGCCCGAGCACCCGCAACAGCCACCAACTGGTGCCTGTTGCTTTGAGCCCCCGCGTCGGGCGGGTCTCGGCGCGCCCTGTACTTGGGTCAGGAATTCTTGTCAGAGAGGAAACCGGTGCTTTCCAGGCCTGGCGCCCCGCGCCCAGCCACGCTCTGCGGGCTCCGCGCCGGCCCTTGCGGCACGGGCTGACGTCAGCGCCCGCGGCGGGCAGGGCGGGGCGGGGCGGGG
>VWPU01003203.1:0-49228 GCA_013398955.1 Callaeas wilsoni
AAAAAAAAAAAGCTGCTTCAGCACTCTGGAAGGCCCACTTGGGCTTGGGGAGGGTTACTTTTTATGGATAGATTTCTCCAGCTGGAAGATAGCTTTCTTGGGGTTTATGCAAGTTGGCTATCATGTCAAGTCCGTTTTTCAGGTCACTTTGGAAATGGGTCAGAAGGCTTCAGGGTCCTTGGTAGTCTTTATCCACCCCTACAGTCCATGCCCACTTCTTGGCCTAATTCTTGTGCTTGCGCTACTGCATTGTGCTTATCTCTAGGAACAACAACAAGGATGTTTGTCCCAGAAAAGTGCTGCTTGGCATCTCTGTCCACTTGGACCCCCTTCTACAGCCAATTATTGTTCTTTCTTACAACATGTTAATACCACCAGTCCTTAGTTGACTTCACAGCCATGCAGTTATCAGTGTTTGAGACATACACTTTAGCCCCTTATCTTCTGGGAATTGAGAGCTCAAAGGGTCTCACTTTGGACCACTGTTTATAGGGTTTCAAGAGTGGGCTTTAGTCTTAGTAATTTTCCATGCTGGCCTCAATTTGACTCAGTAACTTTCTTTGAAGGTTCAATAACAAAAACATTATTCCACTTCAGTTTTTAATTCAGGCAAGAAAAAGTCAGTTTTCAAGGCTGTTCATTAAAAAACAAGTGCTCATTAAGAAGCTCTTCTGGACCACACACAGACTGTGTTTCTGTTAAATTCAAGAGGGGCTTAGCCCAGAGGCCTGGCAGGGAGACTACACCACCATAATACACCCCATGAATAAAGTCAGCTTCTCTGGACCTCTGCATGAATTGATGCTTTGAAAACAGGGTCTGAGAAATAAAATAACAGCTTATTTTTCTGCATTTTATAGAACAAGACAGGAATTGGTTCTTCTACAGAAGAGATCCTGTTTGCTTTCAGATGCTCACAGGTTAGAATGGAAATTCATGATTATCTAAGCAGAGCACTATGAATAAGTTATAGCAACGCTTCATGACACTAAAACCTTTTCCACAATTTTCATACAGTGAAAAATCTGCAAAATAAGTTTCACACAGCTCAAAGGTCTGAAAAGAAGGGAGTTCACAGGCAGAAGAGTATCCTTCGCAAGATCTTAAATGTCTGTTGTAGTTGCTGCGTACACAGCTAATTACCAGATAAATTTGGCCTCTATGACCTCTGCTGACTGATTTTCTTTTACAGCAGGGGGTTCAGATTAGCTATCCATCAGTGTCCTGCCAGTTCAGTCTGATCATATAATGTATCCCAACGAGAAGCTGACTTCTTTGTCTTAGCATGTCATCTTTTTAGCAGGTTCTGTCACATGTGATGAAACAAAATGGAAATAAATCCAGTTTAAAACATCCTTACAAATGTATGAGAATTTGAAATAGTTAGGCTTTTATAATTCTCTCTTCTCATCTCCCTCCAACAACTGTAATTATGGATCTGACTGCATTGTTTCCTTTAGATTTTATACTTTTATTAATCTACCCATGCTTTTATTAGGATTTGCAGGCAAGTACTTATAAATATTTATCTATACCATAATTTTGCACTATCATGATTACTAATGCTTATTTTACAGTGAACTTAGTGCTCAAACTGCAAGCCAGAGAAACAATAATACACGAAATCTCTATTCTAGGAAAGAGCTGCAATATAAATTATGCCTCTGAAACATTCCCCACGGCACATATGCCCAGTCTCAGAAATATGAACACTTCATAACATGACTTTTATGAAGTGAAGACTGTAAAGGCTTTGCCTGCTTGTTTGCTTAGGGTGAGATAAATACTTAAATTTCTCTATCTAATCAGTCCTCATCTATTTGGAAGAGCTTCTCTGGAATTTTTTTTCATCCTTTTTCCAGTGCTAATACTTAGCATTGCTATATATGACAAACATTAGTAAATTAAAAGCTCAGCCTTATTCCTCAAAAGTCTGAAAATTTTCTAAGCTCAGTAACAATATCTGTCACCATAAATTCTAACTGCTAAAAGTGTGGAATGATGAACAATTGATGACTTGATTCTCTGACTTGAACAAACCATCAAGGAATACCAGTCTTGGATATTTATGTTGCATTATGGCTGAAGTCTAGTTTAAATGGAAGTATTAATAGGACATCTCAAGGTCTGCATGGATTGCAGATATCAAGATCTGCATAAGATTTTATCTATTTCTGCCATCAGATCCTACATGCCACCTTCCTCCTTTAGCCTGGCAACATGTACAAATATTATTGAATCATCAAATAATCAGGGTTGGAAGAGACCTTTAAGATCATCAATTCCAACCATCAACTCAGCACTACCACTATAATCCCTAAACCACTAAACCACAACACCAAGCACCAGATCCAAACATCTCTTAAACACCTCCAAGCAGGGTGACTCCAGAGAGGTGACAATTCCCCAGAGTAACCTACTCCAATGCCTGACCACACTAAGAGTGAAAAAATTCTGTCCCAGTATCTAAACTGAATTTTCCCTTTCTCACCTTAAGGTCGTTTTTCCTGGTCCTCCCACTGCAGGCACAGCAGAAATAAGCAGCTACAAACCTTTCTACAAACTCCTTTCAGAGACTTGTGGAGAGCAGTGAGATCCCCCTTGAGCCTCCTCTTCTCAAGACCGAAGAAACCCAACTCCCTCAGCCACTCCTCATGTGGCACACTTCCTAGACCCTTCATGAGGTGCCCTTGTCGCCCTTCTCTGGACACGGTCCAACACCTCAATGTCCTTTCTAAAGTGAGAGGCCCAGAACCGAATGCAGCACTCCAGGTGTGGCCTCACCACTGTTGAGTACAGGGAGATAATCCCTCCTAGTCCTGCTGGCTGCGCTATTCTTGATACTCTGTGAATAGCACACACTGTTGGCTCATATATCTTTAGGGAATTGCTTAAATTGCTCATCAGGAGCCTGCCATATCATTACCTTACAGTCCTACAAGCATTAGGTTTATTGCCACACTTCATTTCCTACTTGGAAGGACAAGTTATAAGCATCTATCTTATGGAATGGGCTGCAGGCTAGTTTTCACAGGAGGTGTCAAAGCGCCTTTCTTTAGTAGTATGACGTACCAGACTCAAGAGTTTACAGAATTATAAATCAGCCTTAGATTTCCATTTTTTGCTGTTAAATGGTAAGACTTTTTACAAGCAGAACTTGCTTATTTTGGTTCATATATCTGTCCACCTGAAGTTTTTGTGAAAGATAGATGTTGAGGCTTAAACCAAAATAATATGAATAGTTCCTTCAATTATTGCTCAATTTGGTTTATGTTTTTGAAAATTTTTGGGAATGTTTACCTGAAGATTTAAAAAAAACCACGTTTACTTTTATAGTCTCTGTCTGCAAGGTTTTTATATTTAAAATATATAAATTAAAACCAAATTCAGGAATATGAATAATTCCTTTACTGTCCCTAATTATTTTGTTTGTTTGATTGGTTGGTGGGGGTGGTTTGGTTTGGCTGGTTTGGCTTGGTTTGGTTTGTTTTTGAGGTGGGTTTGGGTAGTGTTGTTTGTTTGATGTGGTTTGTGTTTTGTTGGGGATTTTTTAAATTGATTTTTGGTTTGTTTGTTTTGTTTTTATTTTTCATTTTTCCCTGAAATACATTTAGGTGACTAAGTCTTGTGCTGGATCTCGTCTTCTGTTTATTGTAAGGTTTGGTGAAACCCAAGACTTTTTGAAGAACAAAATGAATAGCTAAACATTTGTCGGATTTTTATTCTCTCTGTATTTATCTATCACTGAGAGAGACACATCTGAATGTGTATGTTTCTTCCAATCTGTTGTGGTTTTGGGTTTTTTCACATTTTGAAAAAAAAAATTTGAAAACTGTTCTATAAATCAGATTACAATAATCTGCATTGTGATAAATGAAAAATAAATGCTTTAACAGTAGGAGTACCATAGAGTTTAAAAAAAAAAGAAATCATTACTTTTCCTGTGAAATAAATGGTAACTTTTAAAGCTCAGTTTTCAAATCAAAACCTTGCTCATTTGCACTACACCCAGAAAAGCTACTTTTTAAAAATAGTTAATTGGTGTTTACTGCAACAGTATCAGTTAAATGATTTCCAGAAAAGAAAAAAAAAGAAAACCACATTCTACTATAAACTGCACTTCTAAGACTGTATTTTCTTCTGACCTTATTCCTTAACACAGCAACATTTCTTCATGTTGGTCTTTAAAAACATCTTAATTTAGTTCATTCCCTTAAAACATAGCAGAAAATTCAGAGGAGTAAGTATGCATACCCCACCCCCCACAGAAATAAGATACTGTTACCTCTTTTTAAAATTTGCTATCAATATCTGATAGCTCATTACTATCAGAAGGGCAGCTGCTGGTAATTAGCTCATTCTGAAAATATACAAAGATGGGAGATACTCCTATAATACCTTAAGAGGATCTTTAGGTCTCATTCTAATTCTTGCGATCTGTAAAATCTGCCGTGTGAGAACATCATGGACATTTGTCAACTATGAAGAAATAGCAGTCACACTAATAACTGCTTTAATATTGCAGATTATTTGCATTCTTAGTGTATAAAAGTGCTTTCAATCTTATGCAAATCAACACTTAGCAATAGCTTTTGAACAGTATTTCATCTGTGAACATCTCAGGTCAGTCTCAGAAGCATTGGATGAGGCATCATATTGGAACAATTTTGACTTGTTTATTATTCTAATGAAAGTCAAAGAAATACCCATACTCAATCCAATAAGATTCAAAATAGACCATGAAAACTTCATAAAACACCCACTGTGTATGTGGCATTGTAACTTATACTTCTTTCATGTCACAGTTTTTGATCTGAATGGCAGTTAATTTTACAACTGCATTTGCTTTTGCTTATTATAAACCAAGTCCTGCAAAGAAGTGTCTTCAACTTACATTGACCTCAAGGGAATAATTCCTTACAGAGTGCTATGGTTTCTTTGAAATACGAAGATGATTACTATTTTTTTGCTCTGTTTTCCAAACACTGTACTGGCTTTAGGACCTAGAATCTTCTGGTAGAATTTTGTGTCTAGAATTTTGTGTCTAGGACTTAGTGACTCTGATCCTTTTTCCTTTTTTTTTTTTTTTTTTTTTTTTTTTTTTTTTTTTTTGTTTTGTTTTTTTTTTTTTTTTTTTTTTTTGGTTTGGGTTGGGTTGGGTTTTTTTGTTTGTTTTCTTTTAATTTTAGAGGATGAGACATATTTGAGGGAGGAGAAACTGATATTTATTGATGCATGCAAGTGGATGTCTTGAGGAATCATGTTTTGGATCAAACAAGACAATGGTTTCTGTGTTGCCAAGGTTAAATAAATTCTGTGGGCATGCAAGGCTGGCATTACATTAGAAGGACACTGGTAAACTGGGATAAATTTAAATTAAGTGGAGAAGATAACTATTGAAAAGATTTCTATAGAGACACAAGTGAAGATAGATTGTTCAGAGTCGTAGGAAAAGTAGCAAAGTTTTCTTTGAAAGAATAGAATGGAAAAACATCAATTTTAGGCTAAATATTAAGCTTTTCATAACATTCTTTAAAAAAATGGAGGTCTTATATTAAGTTGCTTTAGTGGAACTCATTAAAAACAGCTCAGAATTTGGTGTAAATGTGTGCTTTCTATCTAGTAAACCTAGCAGTTAAGTGGATTCTATATAGAGCGTTTTATTATTATTTTGTAATTACATATTTAGAAAAAAATACCTTTAAAGCACCTCTTCATGCTCTATTTCTGGAGCAAAAATAAAAGTAATAAGTTAATGTTGTCAAGCATTATGAGTGCAAAGGAAAATTTAGACTAAAACTTTATGAAAATATAATTGCTCTAAAATCTAAACATGTAGAACAGGTGACATAATTTTAGAGTGATGTTTTAATAACAAAGACAGCAAAAGCCTATCCTGCAGAAATCTGACTTGACTTCTTAATCCCATCATAAGTAGGTCACTTAACCTTTTTTGCTTTCGCTTAACATTTTTTGCTTTCACTCAACTTATAACTTCACATGGGTGAGTCTACTATCTGCAAATATTTGCTTTTAACCTGTAGATGCCAAGAGGACGTTGCTTCGTTTCCTTTAAGGCAGATCAGAGTCTAAAAGCTCTCAGGGGTGTTAGGGCTTCTAATTACAAGACGTAAATCAATTAAAATTTTCCCCTTGATCATGCTAGCTATCTGCAATATTCAGATTCGATGCAGTATTGCTTATTTCTAGACATGGGGTAATCTGGATTACAGACTGGAATGAGACAACTGAGAGTGTACTGTGGATCTGTTTGTGGACCCCATAGAGGGTGAGCAGATTGGTAACTCTGTAGGTCTATCAGAGGTGTGAAACAAACCAGACTTCTCTGCAGACTCTGTGACACAATTTTATCAGCATGGCATATTGATCTGTAAAACACAGAATTGGTTCAAATAAAGGGGAGTACTGTGCTGTGACCAAGGGTATGTGAGAAAATAATTTTCATGTTTCAAATTCCATCAATTCATTGACACTGATAAATTTTGTGTCATAATTTTTTCTTAAAGGGAATAAAAAATCCTGTAGCATGCATAATGACTTGAATCTTACCAATTTGGAATTACTTTCAAGATACTTTCTGTTGCAATAGCTCTGAGAAAGCGACTCTTATTAGTCATAGTAATATTTTAGCAAATGTCAGGAGCACTTTATGGGGGATTCATGTGATGTCTTTATGTGTGTGTTATCCCTGAAATTAAAACAATGCAAAATAAAACAAAATTAGGGAAAAAATTAATTAAAGTGAACAGAATAAAAACCATATAAGCTTGAAAATAGAAGGGGAAATTAATATTTCTTGGGCATGCTGTGTAAAGAATTCTTGATTACTGAGGGTCCAGTTCTGTCATAGTCTCTAAATATAGCATTTATATACAGTGCATTGGTAAGTCTACAGACAGTTCACATTTAGAGAAGGATAAAAACTATAACATATAAAAATATCTTGAGTTTTTCCATGCAACTTTTATATCTAGTCTTGCATTCTGTTTCCAGCAATGGCTATATAAGTCAGTTCCCAGGGAAATGTATCACTTTAGAATAATAGAACGGTTGAAAGCGACACCTTCCACAGGACCAGATTGGTCAGAGCCCCATCCAACCTGGCCTTGAATACTTCCAGGGATGCAAGCCACTTCTGAATGTGTTTCAGTGTCATACCACCTGTAAAGTGTTTCTTCCTCATATCTAATCTAAACCTACTCCCTTTCAGTTTAAAGCCATTCCCTCTTGTCCTATTACTGTACTCCATGATAAAGAGCCCCTTTACTCTAACCCCTTTTAGGTACTGGAAAGCTGCTCTAAGGTCTCCCTGGGCTCTTCTCCAGGCTGAATAGCTCGATCTCTCTCAGCCTCTCTGCAGAGAAGATCTGCTTGCTCCAGCCCCTGATCATCTTCATGGCCCTCCTCTGGATATACTTCAACAGGTCCACATGTTTCTTATTTTGGGGGCTCTAGAGCTGGATGCAGAACTCCAGGTGGGGGGTCTCATGAGAGGAGCAGAGGCGGAGAATTACATCCCCCGAGGCTGTTGGCCAAGCTGCTTTTGATGCAACCCAGGATGTGGTTGGCTTTCTGGGCTGTGAGTGCACATTGTAGGCTCATATTCAGTTTTTCATTCACCAATATCCTCAAGTTCTTCTGCTCAAGACTGCTTTCAATCTACTTTTTGCCCAGCCTGAATCCACATTTGGGATTGTCCAGTCAGATACAGGATTTGGCCTGTGGTGGTTCTCAGGTATGGAGATGGACTGGACACTGAAGAAACAGATTCACACTTGTTCTTTCTTTGTTCCCAGCACCAGCATATATATACATGTGTCTTGTTTACATGCCATCGTGTCTTACAAACACTCATTATAACATCAACTACCACAGCTCCCCTTAGCTATCTACCCGCCTGCACACATTATTACTACACAGTTAGCCAACTCCCTCCTCTGCGGTTCTCACACCCTCCTTTCCCAGGGATCCGGTCTCACAGGACGTTTAAGTGCTTCTTTCGAGGATACAGTGTGATCTGGTCAAGGTCAAAGCTACTTTCCCGTTTGAGGCTGTCACACTGGCCTTCTTGCCTTCGGACATTTTCTGAGGTTCACACAGGCCCACCTCTCAAGCCTGTCAAAGTCGCTCAGGATGGAATCCCTTCCCTTTAGAGTATAACCATGGCACACAACTTGGTGTCATCCCCTTTTCCAGTCAGTGGAAACTTCAGCAGTCTGTCATAACTTTCCAGACATGAAGGACAGTGGCTTAGCATTTGCCTGTTTCCTCAGGATCCCTGGATACATCCTACCAGTTTCCATGGACTTGTGCTGTTTCCAGCTCCTTAGGCATTCTCAAACTTGGTCTTCTACAGTGGGCAGTCCTTTATTCTCCCAGTCCCTGACTTTTAATTCTGTGAATTGGATAGTGCAGCTAGAGCACTTGCTGGTGAAGACTGAATTATGGAATATTAAAATTCAATAGACATTTGAACTAAACTATGCAATCTTACTCTTTTTTTTTTTTTTTTTGCCATATTGGGTGGTTTTTTAAATTAGTACAAGCTTTTAGAAAATACAATGTCAATCATGTGATCATCAAAACTCAAACTTAGCAGAATACCAGTTATAATTTTTTCCTGTACCTTAAAGACAAACTGTGTCTTTATAAGAAACTTGTGCCTATTATGCAACAGCTACCCAAGCCAAAATATTGAAAACAGGTGAAATAAATATTTTTTACATTGTTATGCTCTCCAAATGCAAATATTAAAGATCCATTAAATTCCACAGCTATTTTACATGTCATGACTGTGAACTGTTACCAGACAAGTACAACACTCTTATGGAAGAGATGAACTGTTTAATGATTTATCTGACACTTTTTGCTGGTAATCTTGTTTGAACTCAGTGAGATAAAATGGCAGCTCTGACCCTGGTGCAATACAGACCCTGCATGGCATCAAATCTCATCATAAAATGAAAAACAGGAAAATTTGTAACAAAAGATGTGATGCTAACGAATATGTCTTGGACATTTAGAATCTAAAGAAATGCAAACACTCACATGTGTAGTCTGCCAGAAAGTATGATGATATGAAACACTGAACAGCAAATATTCTTCATGAGTACTGACTATATGCAATTCTCAAAAATATATCAGAGAGATTAACACAGAAAAGTGAAGTTCCTAAAGAAAGCCCTTCAGGAATAATTATTTAATTTTAATTAACTGACCAATTCTTTCAAACTCTTAAAAACCAGTTGGTGGTAATAGAATTTCAAACAGAGAGAAAAACACAACACATATTTGCAAAAGAAAGATATAAAGTGAAGAATGCATCAAAAAATAGCAGCAACACCAGAGTTATTCATGAAATGAGTGGTGTTGCCAAGTTTGCAACTAAAGATAATTACACTTAGATTTGTGCATTCAGCTATGAAGTCATTAAAATTGACTCAATTCCCACCCTGCTGCACCAGTTATCACCTTAGCCACACTGGCATAAGATGACATTAATCTCTTTGAGGAGCTCCGAACTCAGAGCAGATAGCACGCTTCCCCTGGAAATAGGACACTTGGATGCAAACCATGTTTCTTCTCTCCTGTAAGAGCTACTTTAAACCTCAGGTGATAGCAGAGACTGGGCTGTAAACAGTAAAGGAGGAAAGAAGAAACTCTAAACTTCTTGTTTAGCTTCTGACATTGTTTGGAAAGAAATACCTATTCATGGATTCAAGATGTGATAGATAATGGTTTTATCGACTTTGTAAAGAAATTTGTTTGGGAGGGTGAGTGGCTTGACCCTGACCTGAAGGACATTTCTGAATCTTATCCATTAACTCTTACAGAAAACGGGTCACCACAATGTTCATTAATCCAAAATGTAGATGGCAAGGTTCACTGTGGAAAAAGGTGATCCTGTCTAGATATGGTAGATAATTTAGTGATACACTGCTGAATTTGGGTTCTGAGAGTTCTTAAGTACCGCTGTGTCAATCTTCTGCAGCCTAAGTGAATTAGATAGAAGTCAGATATCAAGTTCCTGAGATTGTGGAAGTGGTTGAAAATGTAGAGATAAAACCATTGAGGATTCCTAAGTCAAACTGGAAGATGTCTTTAAGGCTCTGGCATATTATGACTAGGTGTCAGCCATCTTTTTTGTTTTTACTTTATTGATGTTCTAATACAGCTTTTGAAACCATGATCCTTCTATGAAGAATACACAATGTAATGAGATTGAGTTGGATGCAACATAAAGTACAAATAATTACCAAATACACAAATGTATACATGCTCTGGAATCAAAAGAAATATGCAGGTTCTGAACATTAACTGTGCTTTTTAACAGAAATCTGTTACAAGGAAACAACAACTGAACAATATTTAAATGATAAATAATATGTGCGATATTGTAAAAATTGAAAAGGTTAAATTAATGCAGTTAATCTCGTAAAGTGTGTTATATATATACATGTATACATGTGTATGAAGTAGGTACAGCTATAATGGATGGATCCACACAACGTAGTTGTTGCTGTGGTAAACCATTGCATGTAAACTACAAGACAGAACTAAACCAAAAAATGAAGGGTATAAATAATATTTCTACAAAGAAATCAAGATGTGAAAAGAAAGACATGGATGGGGATGTCTAGAAATTCATATGAATATAATCACAGTTTCATTTCAGGGTAGGACAAAGATTTACTATACTCTTTTTTCTTTGTGTGTGTTCATTTGTAATTACAGAACACATGCATTTGAAAAAAGATGCTAGAAAAATGTATAACTATTGATTTTAAAAGAAACTTTACATTAGACTTGCTTATATTTTGATAGTTTTGGTTCAACTGTTTTAGGAGTAGAAGATGAAGAGAGGATATAATTGTTTCACAATGTAGTTTGATTTCAAAGCACTTAGGGACAAATTTTTTCTTTCTATTTTGTAACTAACTTCAATTAATTGGTTTTTTGTTTGTTTTGTTTTGTTTTATTTCCTTCTCTTTTTATCTCAATAGCCTTTAATTATACAGAAAGTTGTGATCAGGATTTACAGAAAGATAACATGATAATCACAATGCAATCAGCATCAACTCCTGCTTCACGATGGAAGCTTCTTCACTTTTGATGATGATTCTCTACTGCTTTCAGAATATAAGTTTAAAATGATTTCTTAACTCCCTATTTGACTTTCATTATGTGTACACTGCATAATAGGAGTAGGATTCCAATTTCAAAGTGATTAAAATTAGTCATTATTTCACACTTTTAGTGTTAGCAAAGAGAGACACGCAGTGGTGTGATAAAGATACAGACTCTATGGTTTCAACAATTCTATTAATTTGTCATCTGGAGAAAAATTAACAACTTAAAATTACATCCTATTAGAAGAATTTGGTGCTGCAGTAACTTGATTATACAATTAATCACTTCCATATAAGTTTTGGGAAAAAACCCCACAATCTACTGGAGTGGAATTCATATAGTCAGTTAGTATATAAACATGCCCTCCAGGTATTAGATTTGTTTTCTTTTAGCCATTTTTAATTTCACTTTCAGTGAAGCGTTTCAAAGGAACATATGAAATACCAGGATGGTCAGCTTTTCATAGATGTAAGGTCTGTCATACCCATTACTTTGCTCTCTAAGCATATACAAAATTAAGGAAACATTTTTGCCAACATTTTACAGCTTACTTTATAAACATGTCCTTAGCTAAACAAAGTAATATGGCCCTTCTCAAATTTACTTCAGTTGTTCCACAGTAGTCATGGGTGGATGGTTTTGCTGCTTAGAATGTGTACCACACAAAGTACGTCTTAAAAATGAAAAAGTTTGAAATTCTGACCTGACATTGGATGGGGAAGTGTCACAGTGACCTGCAAAGGTTAGGATTAGAACTGCTTTAAAGTATTAAAAATGGGAGTGTAAACTACCAATAGGAATTTATCTTGGAAAAGGTGATTATACAATCCAAAATGTTGACTAGAAAGTCAGAAACTGACCTTACAGATCTTTAGCTTACAAATATGATCTAAATTATGACAAACTTTTCTTTACTAGAACTACCTACTCGCCAAAAATTACTTGATTTTTCTCTAAATATTACTAGTTGTTGGGTTTTTTTCTGCAAAAATGCTAGATGGTTTAGAACCTGATATTTGACTAGTTTCTAACTACACTGTGCAGAACACTGGAAAAATTTCAACCATTACCTGCAATTTTTCTGTTTAACTGACTGTGTATCCAGACAGGTCTTCAGAAGAAAAAAGGTTCTCATTATTTCTACTGTCAATCTTTTAAAAATGTTTTCTATGTTCCATGTTTGCAAGTTACCCAGACAAGAAGATGGAGTGAAACCTCTGCGAAGAAGCACAAGCAGGTTACACCAGCACTGGTTTCTGTTGTACCAGGTAATAACCATCAGATCGTATGATTTGTTAGGGCACTTGGGTTCCTTTACATATTACAAGCAGTAACTGAGGTGAACTACTGAATGGAGTTGAACTGCACACTGTAAATAAACAAGAAATGCTTACTTTCCAGGGAGTAGTGTTTTAGTTTGGTTTTAACGTCTGCTGTACATGGCCATGGGCACATTTTAGAACATTTGTTTCAACTCATCAAACCAGGACCAAGAAAGTAAAAATTATAATTCTGAAATAGCTGATTGAGCTGCTTTCTATGTTTAGTTAGGTTGGTATTGTGGTCATTTTCAGTAACAAATACGTCTTTTCGTTTCTAATGGTAAACTGTTCTTCCTACCAGGATGTTCTTTACAACTTTAACAGGAATCAGAATAATAAAACAGTCAATCCTTTCTGAATGAAGCCTACTGACAGATGAAGTTGGCAACCCTCAGTGCTTAAATGAGTGTTTCACCAGTATTCTAAATGGAAGCAGATGGCAACTTCCCGGAGAATGTGCACATTCCCTGGGGGAGAGGAGAAACGTTACAGCACTCCACCATGGCACTGAAGCAGATAATTAGGCAATTAGATCTATTAAAAGCTGACAAAAGGAAAAGCATAGATGAACCTGCTCCTTAGGCTTCAGTATGGCAGCACTTCTAATAGCCCAGAAAAATTCACAGTAAGCACATGATTTATGAATTTTAAGACTGATTTATGGCAAATTACATATGTACAATCCCATGCACACTTTATATATACTAGGTATATTTTACATATATCCATATATATTTACAAATATAATACATGTGTGATTACAAACAATTGTCTTTTTTCAGATTGGTGAATTTGTTAAAAATCCAAGGCAAACGTAGTTTATGATCTAATTTCCCCCAGTGGACTTGATTCCATACAGATCTGTTTCAGGATGCCAAAATGTGAAGGTTGGGAAGTATTCTGTCCCTCATGGAAGCTAGTTGTCTTTTCCAGAGCATCTGGGAGAGCTAAATGTTTGCAGTATTACGAGTGGAGAGATAGCTTCTCCACTTCTTAAGCAATAGATTTGCTAGAAAATGAACAAATCTCCAGCATGAACTCTGTGTGTGTCTGCACACATCCTCCAGCAATAGTCAGATAAACCCAGCTTAAACATTCACATCACAGAAAGAAAGATTGTGGAAGTAAAGACTTAGTAAGAATTATTAGTTTTGAGATGTGGCATAAAGCTACTTAAAAACCTGTGAAAATAACTATAGTTTAGGAAAGGAGATCCTTTTCAGTGTAATGTAGGAAAAATTCCACAAAGATCTGATCTACAAGACAGTTATGTCAGCAATTTCTGTTCACATGATTTTGGAGTTAATAAAAAGATTGGCGGAACAGAAACCAATTTAACTCTCATATTTGTTGGGTTAAATGCTAACATGATAAAAGATGCAAAATAATTATATCAGTTATGATGCCTCATAGAGGCTGACCTGGAACAGAGGCTAGACAGATAAAGGGTAGGTATTTATTGAAAGGCCTTCACAGGGCACACCTTGGGCAGTGCAGGAGTCTTGCCGAGACTACACCCAGGATGGACGACAGTCACACATTTTTCAGACAGATATAAGTTTTGTCCATTTGCAAATCAGAGGTTAATTGTCCAATTACTGCTTCAGGCAGTGGAGTCCCATTCTCTTTGTTTGCTCCCCCCCAACTCACTTTTGTTTCCATTTCTCGAGGCCTGAGACAGTAAGGTGTCCTTGATTCTCAGGCCTGGAGAGGAATTGTTGTGTCTGACCAAAATGGGAAAAGCAGTTGCTAACACTCTACATGGAGCTCAGAGTTACACACTAAAGAACTGCAGGATTACAAATATATGAAAATATAAAAGCTAAAATCCTAAGGCATCAGTTAGACCTGCTTATTTTTGGTATATGAGTACAATAAGAGATTTCACAATTTGTTTCTTGAGTGTTCCTTCTGGTACAAGGAAAAAGACATATTTAAAGGCTCTTCCCAGTCTGCTCTTTTATTAGATGAAAAATGAAGATGCAACTACAAATTTCTCTGTCTTTTGCCATATATTCACATATATAGGCATTTTACTAAAAATATATTGTTAATTAGATAGTAATATACTCTCTAGAGTTTAAATGTAACATTTGTTACTAATATATTATGAATATTACAATTTATGTGTTATGTTATGCCATGACTCAGGAGTCAGTCATTGTGCCAGGTACTGTACAAACACAAGAGAAAATAAATGTGGATTAATGCATACTTTAAAAAATCTATACTACACAGTATTTTAAGACATACATGTAGTTATAGGAACAAGAATAATAAATTAATTACGGATAATATAATAAAGTAAATTCACCTCAGATAAATTAGAAAGACCCTGATCATAAGGAAATTGAAAGAACCCAAAGTTAAAGTGACATCAGGCAGAATATACCTTATGATATCTGATGCAATGTGGCACAGAATGAAGAAATGAAAATACAAAAAATAACAAAAAACCTTAGAATAATAAAAGAAATAATAAAAAGATCAAGTAAAACTAGAGGAAGAGATAGCAAACAGTCACTATGAAACAAAGCTATGGAGAGGCAATATCATTAGCTTCTTAAGTAATTTCAAAACTAAGCTAATTTAAAATAACTTTTCTTCCTAAGAGGCCTATAGCTATTATGTTGCTTGAGTACTTGGTTTATTCTACATCAATATTCTTGAATTGTTCTCTCTCTTGAGTTGCTCCTTTGCAAGAAAAGTGAAAAATTCCTTAGGTTATTTCTCTGCAAACAAGGAGATCTTTTTTTCTAAATTACTTTGCAGTTTTATTTGCTTTTTAAAACATGGCATCCTTGAACTATTCCTACCTTGTTCTGTACATCAGTGACAGCTTTACATTCTCTTCCAGTAATTTCTGGATAGTTTCCAATTTCTATGACTTATTTGTGAGGCCAAGAATATAAATGTTCTCCCACCACTGAATTGTAATTCTAATGCCCAACCTTTTGCAGGTTTCAGAGAGATAGTTCACATGCATGGGCACACAACTTGGTTTTATATATATATATGTATGTCATTGAGGAAAGAAAATATGAAGGTTTCATTGTCCTCCTTGTCCTCCTCCCTTCTTCAATGAAAACTGTTCATTGCACTGGCCAATGCCATCTTTAATGCAAGAAATCTAATGTCTTTGTACTCTCATAGAGCACCTTTTGAGAGTTTGATTTCCTTTCAAGCAAGGAGACTAGATTGACCTTCATCAGATCAAACTAGCATCTTTGAAGTTTCCTTATATGACTTGTCAAGGGAAAAAACAAAAATGATAAAAACTCTGAGACTTTAAAACTAATTGGTCTTTATACAGATTAACTAGGAAAAAAAAATTAAAAATAGTTTAGGCTACACAACCCAATGATTCCTTCTGGTATTTAATTCAATGCACCTGTGACTTATTCTTTAACTATTTCTCCTTTCTGCTTAAGCATTATGAATATATTACTGAACAACTGAAAAGGCACAAATGGAGAGAAAAGTGTGTGTAAAAAGTAACCAGTTTAGATGTTGCTTTAGTATAACTTACACATAGTTCTAGGAACTTGTACCAAGGCTATAAAAGTTATTTGTCTATTATATGGAGGGCAATCTATGAAATTTTTGGTAAAAGGATAAGTTATATTCAAGTTCCTGTAAGAGACATAATGGACTTTGAAGCCAAGAAATCAAGATAAAGAGACTTTTAATCAGGTTGAAATGAAATAATGTGGTACATAGTATAAAGTAAAAAGTTAAAATTTTGATTGTTTATAGAAAGTCATGCAGTTTTAAGTTACAGAGTAACATGAGTAGCTTAAAATACTATAAACAATTAAATGAAGACTACATATATTAAATAAATAAATTTATTTAATTCATTTTAAAAATAGGCACTACTTCCATGATCATATAGAAACTTGGCTCTGAGTGCTTCTTTAATGCTACTAGAATATTTTTTGTCTATTGTTTTTATTCAGTTCATAGAATGTCGGGATTGGAAGGGAGATCATGAAAGTATCTAACTCAGTTTCTGTGTAAGTATCTATAAGTCATTTTTGGCAGGTGTTCTTTCCATTCTGTTCTAAACAGTGGTGGTGGGGGCTCCATGGCCTTGACAATGTAGTTCAGTCCTGTTCTGTCCTTACCACCAGATGTCTCATCTCTTTAATTTCTTGGCTATGATTATTATTGATGCTACACATGCATGCACAGAAAGAACGAAAACTGGAAAACATAGTAGGTTTGTTTATTTGTTCCAAATATTTTTCGAGGAACATATATTAGCCAGGTTTTCTACATCTAGTAATTCCTCTTTTCTGATTTTATTAAATATAGGGTCCATAGAGCTTTACTCAGTCTTTCAAATTCTCAGCAAATATCCCTGAATTCTAAAGAGATAAATTACTCAAACTCTGAGACTTCATTACCCAGTCTAAGTGTTTTTATATTAAATAAACCTATAAAAGGAAAATGTGTGAATTAACCTGAACACTTTTAAAGTTCTTGCTTATTCCTGACTAAGATTTTATCTTTCTCATTGTAATTGCCATCTGTTCTGTGTTCATCAAGTTAGCATAATGTGATTTACTTCGTTTTTTGTGGCATTAGTAGAAATTTCAAAGCCTCCATGTTGCTGTTTACCTAGTTGCAGAATAACTGCTTGTGTAACTTTGTACCTTAGTATATTTAATTTATGAAGTGGCTTTTCTGATTTTGCTCAGGTCAGCTTATGCTTAGTACCTTGTCCTAAGCTTCAATTTTTCTACATAATCTCTTCTGTGTTTGAGGTTCATGAAGAAATATCCATATTTAGCCAACCTGATTTTTTATACGTGTATTTTCAATGCCAATCATTAAAAAAACCAATATTTTAAAACTTCTTTAGCACTTTCTGACCTATTTCTTAGGATGTTTTACAGGCTTTCAGAGTTTATGAGTTTAACTAGTAAAATGATGCAATATTAAAATATTTTTATTTCCATAGCGCGAATAAAATAATGCTACAGAAACAAAAACATTTAAGTCCTTCAGACACCACTTTTTTTTTTTTTTCCCCTCTTAACACGAGAATTATGAACATATTCTCAATATTCCAAGTTTTTGAATGATATGTAGGACAACCTGTCCTGGAGGTGTTGCATATAACTACATATTCAAAGAATTTTGCTGGTATTCAGTTCACAAAGCAGTACCTCTTTGTCAATAGCTACTACAGCTTCACCAGTCATCTACTTTATAGTCTGCAAAGAAATGAGAAGGGCAATTTTAATGTTGTGAGTGACGTGATCTAACCTAGGCTTTTTCCTCCAGAGGCAGTTCAGCTGACAAGCACTAACCTCTCATGCACTCAGAACTGGTAAGGCAAAACCCTACCCTACAAGCCATGCTGTCCTGCATCTCACAGTACCATATTAGGTAGCTAAAGTATACCAACACCTATAATACCAACCCTTCACATGACTCTGATAGTTTAGCAAACAAAGCTGCATCTTCCTACTCTTTTAGAATTGCCAGTGAAATCTTGCTATAGAGTAATTTATTAATTTTATTCTTAAATATCTATCATTTTGTATTTCACATTCCAGACAGCGTTTATTTGTCCTCAACATACAAGGCAAACACTAGGTATTTATTAAGTCATCAAGGTCCATGCGAGGCCCAGTATTGGACCTCTTCATCTCCACTATTTTTGGTGAACTTTTCTTTATACTTCCTTAGGCTTTTGTTAATACTGTGTTGTTACTTACATAAAAGAAAAAGTATAATTGTACGCTCTCCTTCTATCATTCTTTCATAGGAATGCTGACTTTCTGCCTCCTTCTCCTCTCATATGAACGATTTTGTCTGTCATCTCCCCCATAACTTCATTTCTTCTGTATTATATTTCCTCATTCAAAACTCCTTTTCATCTCACTTTCATGATGACAGCTTTCTTCTTCTAGCTTTCTTAGCTTTCCTAAAGCCAAAAAGTATAAAAATGTAATGGCTGAATGCATTAATACCTGGCTGCATCTCTTACTTTTTGTTTAATATATATGCGTAAACATATGAAGTATTTTATCATTTCATATATATCATATTATTTTATAGTTTTCAGATTTTTTTTTCTTTTCTTTTTTTTTTTTTTTTTTGCATATGCATACATTCACACATGCTTTTGGCCTTACCTGTTTTTTTTTCTTGTTTTTCAAAAATTTCATTTCTTATTCATTCATTCTTTCACATCTTAAAATTTGGATTTCATGAACAAGCCACTCTATGTCTATTTTAGACAGTGAAAAGAGTAAGAATCAATTAGAAATTCACATTACTTTTTTCCCATAAACCTGTTTACTGTCAAATACTCTGAATGAAACGCTACTATATTCATTAAATATTTTCATGCACCTTTGAAATAAAACATAGTCTGATTTCAGGAAACTAATGCACAATAATTCAGGAATAAGCCTCCATTCTGAGGCAATGATTCAATTCATGGTAAAAGTTGAAGTTGTTTAGTTTGATCCCACTTATGACATTAATGTATGTCCTTGTTCAGAAGTTTTCAGAGGTGTTAATTTAAATGGAAAAGTCAAAGACATGAGAATTTTTCTTACTTTAAGTATAATTCTTTTATTTTCAAGTAAAAACTGAAGCTGTTAAAATTGTCTTAAATCATGACTTAATCTGTGCCCTCAAGGACAAAAGCTTACTAGGTATTTTCTGAAGATCTCACTCTAATCTAAAATAAGATATTTTGAATGCATTTTCACAAATTACTCACAAAAAAACCCAAGACAAAGTGCTGTCTTTTACAAATACTGATGCATCTATAACAATATTGTTTAAACAAATATAGATTACTTTCCTGAAAAATGGGAACTATCCCAGTTTTTCGGACATCCATTAATTTCCTTTTTTTTTCCTGCTAATATGTTTCTATAACGGTTCTTTTCCTAAAGAAAAAGTGTATTCTCCCAGTTAAATTTGTGTCCTAATCCTTCATCTCAGGTGCCTTAACAAACTGCAATAGAAAAAGAAAACATTAAACAGAATGCAAAGGAGATGCTGTCTCTCATGCACTGGCTTCAAAATGTGAATGAGGCACATGATAAAAGCTTCATATTGGCATGTTCTACAAATGCTTCTGTTAGCAGCTTTACAGGAGGTAGCACTTTCATCCATATAGCATGAAAATGCTTCATTTTCCCCAACTTGTCACAGTACATTAATCGACTCAATTATCATTTACTGGCCTCATTTGTTAGCTCCTGACATTTAAACTGAGAATTTTTAGCAGAGAGTACTCTATTAAACTAGAAAATTTTTACTGTATACCTTGATATTTGGATTTTATTATGTAAGTGAATTGTTTATTTAAGTAGACACAAATTTCCCTTGATCAAAATACATTATTCACTTAAATCGGAAAATGTAACATCAGCCACTATGTCTACAAGCATATACATGTATATGCACATATACCTATGACGTCCTTAAACATCAAAATTCTATTCTTTAAGTTCTTAACTTTACAAATTAAGCCCTCAAAACTCAGAAAATGAAAAAGGAGTTGTTATTGCTTTCGTTTTTTTAGCTTCTTTAATTCTTTAATTTGCTTACATATATTCTTTGCAATGCCATTTTAATGAGATCAAAAATGTCATGTTTTCTAGAAGATCTCTTTCTTTTTGCCTGCAAAAATAGAATTGTTCAATATGTGAATCTTGATAGTACCTATTATTTGGAAGAACACAATGTCCCTTTGTTACTGAATCTTAAATTAAGTGGTTAGAGCCAGGACATTTTAGTACTATAAACTCAATTTTATAGGTAGTCGAATGTTATTTTGGAAATCTATATTAAACTTGAATTTTAGACACATTTTGCACATAATGCTGGACAATGCAGCCATAAAAAACTTTATATTTGTGTTTTGAATTTTGTCAATAAGTTTTTGAAAACCTATAAGAGAAGAAAGCCAAGATATTTACTGAAATACTATATTCACAGCTCCCTCTGAAGTTTAGGGAACTGCCTACATTTATAAGAACATGCCAAATTAAACATAGAAGCATAAAATTGTTACAGCTGTGTAGTGGGTTGACCCTGGCTAGGCGCCAAGTGCCCACTCAGTCGCTCTAGCACTCCCCTCTCCTGCTGGGACAGGGAGAATAAGCTGGAGCACTGCCAGTAGGGTGAGATAAGGCAGTTTTATTACAATATGAAGGAAAAAGCAAAGCAAGGTCTGCACACGCGAGCAAAAGAGGAAAAATAAAGGATCAATCTCTACGTCCCATGGGCAGCGATGTCCGGACACCTCCTGGGAAGCAGGGCCTCAGCACGCGTAACGGTTGCTCCGGAGGACAGTCAGTGAAAACCCACGAGTGTCCCCACTTCCTCCTCTCTCCCTTAGCTTTTATATCTGAGCTGACGTCACATGGTATGGAATATCCCTTTGGCTAATTTGGGTCAGCTGGCCTGGCTGTATCCCCTCCCAGTACCTTGGCCACCCCCATCCTCTTCGATGGGGGAAGGAATATCAGAGGGACAGTGCTGCCCGGCAGTAGCCAAAACACTGCCCTGTTATCAGCACCCATCCAGCTACCAATGCAAAGCACAGCACTGTCAGGGCTGTGAGCTTTACCTTGATCAGACCCAATACAAGCTGATACAGATCTCCAAGATCACAGATCATCGAGTCACACCAGTGAAATACCACTGACATCTTCACCAATAAACCATGTCCTCAAGTGCCACATCTAGATATATTCTGAACACTTCCAGGGATGGTGATTCCACCATATACCTCAGCAGCTTGTTCCAATGCTTGACCACTCTTTTGGTGAAGGAATTTTTCCTAATAGACAATCTAAACTTCCCCTGAAACAACTTGAGGCCATTTCCTCTCACCCTATTGCTTGTTACTTGGGAGAAGAGACTGACACCCACCAGGCTTTAACTCCCTTTCAGGTCGTTTTAGAGAGAGAGAAGTTCCTCCCAACCCTCCTTTACTCCAGGCTAAACAACTCCAGCTCTCTCAGGTGCTCTTTATGAGATCTGTGCTCCAGTCCCTTCACCAGCTTCACTGCCCTTCTCTGCACAATGTCCAGCCCCTCAATGTTATGTTTGTATTGAGGAGCTCAAAACCAAACACAGGATCTGAGGTATAGCCTCACCAGTCCTGAGTACAGGGGGATGATCTCTGCCTTCATACTGCTGGCCACACTGTTGCTGATACAGACCAGGATGCCATCGGCCTTCTTGGCCACATGAGCCCACACTGCCTTGTGTTCAGCCACTGTTAACAGCATGCCCAGGTCCTTCTCTGCTGGGCAGCTTTCCAGACATTCTTCCCTCAGCCTGTAGGACTCACTGTTGAGACCCAAGTGCAGAATCCAGCACTTTGCCTTGTTGAACCTCATACAATTGGCCTTGGCCTATATATCCAGCCTCTCCAGGTCAGAGCCTTTCTACTCTCCAACAGGTCAAGACTCCCACTCAACTTGGTGTGATCTGCAAACTTATAGAGAATGCATTCAATCCTCTCATCCAGGAAGAGAGATATTAAACAGGACTTGCCCTAAAACTAAGCACTAGGGAATTTGTGACCAGCCACTGACTAACTCCATTCACCACCCCTTTCTGGGCCCCATCATCCAGATAGATTTTTACACAATGAACATTGCACCTGTCCTAGCCATGAGCAGCCAGACTCTCCAGAAGAATGCTGCGAGAGGCAGTGTCAAAGACTTTACTAAAATCTGCGTAGACAACATCCACAGCTTTTCCCTCATCCATCAAGTGGATCACTGTTTCATAGAAGGAGATCAGGCATGCTGAGCAGGACCTGTCTTTCATAAACCATACTCTCTGGGCCTGATTCCCTGATTGTTTGTAGATCCTATGTGATGGCACTCAAAATGATCTGCTTCATGATCTTCCCAGGAACCCAGGTCAAGCTGACAGGCCGGTAGTTTCCCAGATCCTCCTGCCTGACTGTCTTGCAGATGGGTATCATATTTGCTAATTTACAGTCAGCTGGGACCTCCTGAGTCAGCCAGGACTGCTGGTAAATGATTGAAAGTGGCCCAGTGAGCACTTCCATCAGCTCTCTCAGCACTCTTGGGTGAATCACAGACGGCCCCATAGACTTCTGTGTGTCTAAGTGGTGTAGCAGATCTCGAATTGTTTCCTCCTTATTCTATGGAGGTTTCATTCTGGTCCCTGTATTTCAGCTCATGAGGCTGAGCAACCTGAGGACAACTTGTTCTGCTATTAAAGACTGAGGCAAAGAAGGCATTATCTCAGACTTTTCCTCATCCTTTGTTATTCTGATTCTACCTCCCAACCTGTGAAGCATGGAGATTCTCCTTAGCACTCCTTTTTTTGCTGACATATTTCTAAAACATTCTGTTTTTCACAGCTTCATCCAGATGAAGTTCTGGTTGGGTTTTGGCCCTTCTAAATTTTCCCTGCCTAATCTCATGACACCCTTCTGAGTTCTGACTCACGATAGTCCTCCTGAGTTGCCTGTCTGTTCTTCCAAAGGTGATAAAAGAATGAACACAAGAAATATTTCCAGACACAAGAGCTTGGTGTCTTTAAGGTGGGAGAATTTTCCCACTTATAATACAGACTAGAAACTCCCACTGTAAGTTTGATTTGGATTTGCAAAACTCTTCTCAGATAAATCCCACGTGAGGCTCATAGGTTACTACTGGTTAGAGATAGGCAGTTCCAAAAGGCGGTTTTGATATGATAAAATGCTATTCAGAGAAATAAGATGACATTCTCAGTGAAAGAGAATAGTCTAAAGTGAGTGTAATTTTCTGTTCTAGATACAGGATTAAGGGGCTTTATATTTACCATTTCTTGTTATATAATAAGAGGTCCAAAGAACACTTCAAGTTGAAAGACATTTTTGGCCATGAAAGAAAATGAATACTTATAGTCACAGAAGACAATTTTTTTTTTTATCTAGACTGACATTAGTTTCTTTCTTTCTTCTGGATATGATAAGAAGAAAATAAAATTCTCTAATGAAAGACTTCCTAAAAACCACTCAGTTTTCATGGTCTGGTCCAACTGCTTGACAGAATGTTCATTATCAGTATCAATATTGTCCTGCTGTTTTTATCTCCCTTATGCCCAGGATTAAAAAGATGAGGGGCTCATAGCAAAGTTAAGAATATGACACTACAATGAAAAATAAAACCATTCCAGAATAGCCAACCTCACAGTCAGAAAACAGTGTCAGATATATTGAATTTACAAATATGGATACAGATACATGCTGCCTACTAATGCAAAATACATTTCCCCAACACTGGGTCTTCAAGCCCTCAGACCATAAAATAAAAGATACTTTTAGTGTTAATCACTAAGCGCACAGATACAGAAAAGGACATCTTCAGGCCTTAAATAAAATAAAAGCTGAACACTCCTTCTGCTCAGTAGGTCCATCACTGAAATTACCTAAACATGCCATTGTTCCCTGATTCTAGCCATCTGATATTCTTTAGAGAATATATATCTCGGCAGATGCAGGCTATCTGCATCCAGTCTGAGTTTCAGAAAAAAAGTAATAAACAGCTAAGCAGAGGAAAACAGCATTCTCTTAGATGCCCAGTTTTATAAGATGTGATTAGAAGAAATATAAAGTGTGCCAGAAGATTCAGAACATTTCAGAGATGAATTCAGTACTGTATTTGCTTGTAAATGCAGCTCATGGTAGAGGAGGAAAAAGAGACTTTTATGTTGTCCCACGGACCCAGTGTTTAGACATTCAAGAATTATGAGAGTAGTAATATTCAGTGCCCTTCCTGGCTTCAGACCTGTCCAGCTTTTTAAAACATTTCTTAAGCACTTTAACAAGGGCAAGTGCCAGATTCTGCACCTGGGACAGGACAACCCCATTTCTGTGTATAGACTGGGGAACAGGAGGCTGGAGAGCAGTGCTGCAGAAGGGCACCTGGGGATCCTCATTAATGGCACATTTAACATGAGTCAGCAGTGCCCTGGCAGCCAGGAGAGCCAGCTGTGTCCTGCGGGGCATCAGGCACAGCGTCACCAGCCAGGCAAGAGAGGGGATTGTCCCACTCTGCTCTGCACTGGGGTGGCCTCACCTCGAGTCCTGTGTGCAGTTTTGGGTGCCACAAAATAAGAAAGACATGAAGCTATTAGAGAGTTTCCAAAGGAGAGCAACAGAGATGGTGAAGGATCTGCAGCGGCAGCCATATGAGGAGCAGCTGAGGTCACTTGGTCTGTTCAGCCAGGAGGAGACTGAGGGGAGACCTCACTGAGATCTTCAACATGCTCATGAGGGGTAGCAGAGGGTACTGACCTCTTCACTCCTATGAACAGTGATTGGACTTGAGTAAATGCCATGAAGCTGAATCAGGGGAGGCTTAGGTTAGATATCAGGAAAATGTTTTTGACCCAAAGAGTTGTTGAGCACTGGACCAGGATCCCCAAGGAAGCGGTCATAGCACCAAGCCTGTCTGAGTTCAAGAAGCGTTTGGACAACACTCCTGGGCATATGCTGTGATTTTTGGGATTTCCTGCACCAGGCTAGTAGTTTGACTTGATGATCCTGATGGGTCTCTTCGAACTCAGCATATTCTATGTTTCTACGATTTCATGCTTGTTGTGTTGCTAACTTTAAAGCCTTTTAATTCAAAGTCAAGAGCAATCAGGGCATTGGAAATTATTAATATTTGTCTTCTCTGAAGATTTGAATACTCTGACTACTCCCGCATTAAAGAGTCACATTTTTGCTTGTTTACATTTCAGCCCATGAGTATTTTCTTTTTTTTTTTTTTTTTTTTACTCCTGTGTGATAGCACAGCTTTATAGCAATATGGAAGAAGAATCAGGTGGTGCCTAACAAAAACAGGCTAATATTTAAAGTATTACATTTTAGGAACTGCTTGACTAACTTTACCTCAACTAGCAGACATTTTAAAACCATTTTGTCGTGGATGAATCTTCAACTTTTAAGTTGTTAGATATGAGACAGGAGGCACCCATAGCTCCTGCATTTGTTTTATTTTGAACAACAACTGCAACAGCTGAGTAAATGAGCAATAAATCAACTGTTTGAAAATTGACTGAACTGAACCCCAAGACTACCTAAAGTTCCTTAAGATTTTGAGAATGCTTAGAATTATCTGAAAGGTAGTCCCTGTTTCAATAGAAGCTTAAACTTAGTTTACTCAGCTTTCTTCTTCTGATGTAGTTTCTGAATGGGATGCTCTAGAAAATTTTGAAAGACTGTCTCTTAAACTAAAAAAACTCAAACCCAATGGTTTGATATTGTCGCATACAATATAGCATCTCCGTTTAAAAATTTAGCTTCTGGAAAAGTAGCAACCAATTGAAAAAGGGATCTTTCAATGGAAAATTTGGATTTCCCTCAGCATTATGTGATATATGTGTATACACATGAAATCAGAACATGAGTATTCCTTACAATGACTTTACAATTTTTTTATGAATAAAGAGAAAGTAGATGACGCAAAAAGATAGGCAGGGGAAGAGAAGTTTGGATCCTGATCTTAGGACACCAGCACTGTCAGAGCTGTCAAATACTTTCTAGGCAATGCAGTACAGGCAGAATATTTTGCAGAGAGCAAAAACAGAGAAGCTCCAGGTTAGCCAATGGCACATTAGTAGAAATTCCTAATGATTCATGTTTCAGGTCCTGTTGAAGGCTTTCCTCATGTACATAAAATATTTCTTGTCCTTTCTTTTCAGGAACACCAGGTTTCTTACAATAGTTACTTTTATATTCCTAAATCTCAGTATTTAATTCATCTTCTCTCCAGATATATTTTTATTTAATACGGTCACAATGTGGTGGGTTTTTTTTTCCCTCATAAACAAAAATTATAACTCCTGTTTTGGTTTTCTTCTTCATTTACAATATCTTGATGTCTCAAAATCAGAGTTCTATGAATTTTCTCTTTCTTATTTTATGCACAGAGCTATGTATATTGTATGAGAAACTCAGGCAGTTGTTGGACTTTGAGATGGTATTTAGAGTAATTTTCAATGAAGATGAAAAAATCATATAGTAGAGTGTGTGAGACTACAAGGCAAGTGCTCAAACATATGATCCAGTGACTAAAACTTAAACTATCATATATTGCTTGATTTGCAAAACTGTCCATATATAATGAAAAAGAAGAAGAAAAAGAAAAATTCCCACAACCTCTTTTCTTGGGTCACACGGTAAAAGTTTTAAGTAAGAGACATTATGTGGTGAACTCAGTTGATTCATACAGCTGAAATGGCACAAACATTTCCAAGTCTTAAAAAATTATAGACTTGAAAAATTAAATTGTGAAAACCTAATTAATTTTTCCTTCTAGAAATATTTTCTGAGGACCTTTACATCTCTTTGGTAATGAAAAAATAAATATATATGCCTATTATCCAATTGCTAAAGGTATTTTTGCTCTTAGATCCTGTTTAAATCAATGGGAGTTTATGTTCTTAAGTTACTTTGAAGTTGTGATTACATAAATCTCTTTGAATCTAATTTTTATGCAGCTTAGTCTCAAGCCCTCATGAAATTTCCTGCCGTTCCTGATATTTAATTCTACTGTTTCAGTCCCACTTTACTGTGTGCAGCTGTTTTTCTATGCCTAGCCATAAATGTTCACTGATGAATATATACTACTTTTCTCTACTAGAGATATTTATCTTTATTTTGTTAGAATTTGATCCACAGTCAGGCAATGAGAGTACATCCTACAGCTTTACTTATTTATAAAATGGCAATTTCAGTCCATGATAAAGTTAAGTTAAATTTGTCATATCTGCCTTTAAATTCAGACCTGCTCTATTCACATTACAGTGCTTCATGCTCTAGTGTTCCTCCAGTGTCAGAAGGTCAACTCTGTATACCCAACAGCTTCAAAAATGGAAATAACCATTTATCCAAGAATTTTGTTTCAAATCTCTGTTTTAAATCCATCAGAATAGTTAGTAACAGAGCTAATAAACATTGGTTGACTATTCATTTCTATTTTCTTTCCTTTCTAATTACCTTTATGCCTGAGCAGGCCTACCAGGATTAGCCTCATTGTTGAAACCACTGAGACAATATCTCATTTTCAAATGAGATATAGCTCTTCCATGACATTGACTTGAACATGGGCTTTTTAGTAGACTACAAGGTATTCCTAAATTCTGTATAAGTACATCAGCAGGACTTGGATGGAACACCAAGCTGAAATTCCTAAAAAGGTAGGGAACAGTAGGTAAAATTTCCCAAGTATTCACCTTAGGCATCTGAAGATTTGAAAGAATGAGGAAATAAGGGATCTGTGTAAGCCGAGCTTTTAACTTTTAACCAATTTAATATTTTTTGAGATATTAAACTGAAAAATTAATCCTTGAAAAATTTACTAATGCTAATTATGGATCAGAAGTTGCAGACCTCTCTGGATATGGGAGAAGCCTGTTCAGGGCCATTTCCACCTGAAAGGTTGGAACCTTTATTCATACCTCATTGGCCAATATTTGTTACATCAGACCTGTGACCAGCAGGTCTAGGGAGGTGATTTTTCCCCTCTGCACTGCTCCTATGAAAACTGACCTGAAGCACTGCATCCGGTTCTGGGGCCACCAACATAAGAAAGGCATGGACCTGTTTGAGTAGGTCCCAACGAAGACAACAAAGATGATCAGAGGGCTGGAGCACCTCTCCTATGAAGATGAATTGAGAATAACCTGGAGAAGAGAAGGTTTCGGGGTGAACTTATTGTATAAAGCCCTACAAGAGAACTGGAGAAGGACTTTTTACAAGGGCATGTAGTGAAGGACAAGGGTTAACGGCTGTAAACTGCAAGAGGGTAGGTTTAAATCAGATATTAGGAAGAAATTCTTTACTGTGAGAGTGATGAGACACCAGAACAGGTTGCCCAGGGAGGTTGTGGATATCCCAACCCTGGCAGTGTTCAAGGCCAGGCTGAACAAGGCTCTGAGCAACCTTATCTAGGGGGTGGGGCATCCCCACCCATGGCAGAGGGGTTGGGACTAGATGATCTTTAATGTCCCTTCCAACCCTTAACATTCTATGATTCAACGATTCATAAGCTTCACGCTTGCCCACCTCTCAGGCCTGTCCAGGTCCCTCTGGAAGGCATCCCTCTACACTCCAGTATGTTGACAGCACCACAGTGTCTTCATGTCATCATGAGATTTGCTGAGGATGCACTCAAGTCCACTGTCTATGTTGCTGACAAAGGTGGGAATCAGATCCAGTCCCAATGCCAACCCCTGAGAAACATCCACCATCACTGGTCTCTACTTGGACATTGAGTCATCGATCACAGCTCTTTGAGTGTGACCATCCAGCCAGTTCCTTATCCATCAAGTTGTTCATCCATCAAGTTGTTCATCCATCAAATCCATTTCTCTCCACTTTAGAGACTAGCCTGTTGTGTGGGACAGTGTCAAACGCCGTGCACAATTCCAGATAGATGACACCAGTTGCTCTTCCCTTATCCATCAACGCTGTCATCCCATCACAGAATTGGCCAGACCCAGTAAAGCTGACTACAATAAGCATATTCCAATGTATGTCTTCTCGCAAACATCTGTAGAACACACTCCTGAGATTTATTTGTACATATAGATATACATATACATGTCAACAGAGGTTTTAAAAGCTAGTCCAAATATGAAGGATATTAACCTTCTGAAATTTTAGATCTCCCTAATAATTCACTCAGTTACTACCTGCTAAAAGTTATTAAAGGGATCCTCTGCCACTAATATTATACTTGACTGGGAGAATGTTAAAAATAATAAAATATTTAGGTATCACATCTATCTCTCATAATAATACCATACATGAGTAGACATAAAATTCTCACGGTTTGCTATATTTATTAAGATTTTTAAAAATTTTCTTTTAAATTCATTATGAACCAATTTATTGTTAGGGACTTGGTAATTATTTGTTGACATTTCCACCCCATGAGATGGATTCAATAGCTTCATATAGTATATGTCTATATATAATAGCAGCTGATTTCTGTGGTCAGTATATTTTATATCAATAAGAAAATTTACTGTAATAGTCCTGTGAAACAATGGATTGCCTTTAAGTGTTCAATTGCTGCCTGTACTGAAGTCTTTTCCTTCTGAAATAAGAGAACTGTTTCCAACAAATATACTAGAAAGAATCTCTGAAATGTCTTCCGACACATCATCATATATCCTGCTTTAAAAAGAATCCATAGTTTAAACACCGTTCTTTCTCCATAATGTAAAAGACATAATTTGAAGTAGGGTAAAGAAATAAGAAATGGAAAAATAAATTAAATTAATATATTCAGATGTTTTATATCAGAATACCTATGTGAACATACCTTTTAGTCAACTTTTATTAACAATTTTTTTCAAAAAATATATTTAAACAGTTTAAATATAAAATCACACATTTCACCTCTTCAGATGTTTTTTAGCATGTGAAGTCTAGAAAGAATTAATTTTCAAATTAATTTGAAAAATTCTGCATCTTAACAAAACATTATATTTTGCAATACATTCTTTTGCAAACAGTAAATTTTCAACAAGACAGAACATTACCATAGGCACAATCAATGTAAATGTAGCTGATTCATTACATTATGGTGCATTTCTTACAAGATAGATTTTTTATAATGAAATCTGGAGATAAAAATACTAAGAATATATGATGTGTATTAATGAAAATAGGTGAAGTCATCAGAGAATCTGCTTCAAAGATTTAAAAGTCAACAAACAGATTTTCACTGATGCCAGTGGCTTTTGGATACAACTAGAAACACCATTTCTCTCTTTGTCATGCTTATTCCCTTCTGTGTTCTCAGACATCAAAAAATTTTCTGTCCCAATATGTGTGGCTTCACATACATATATTGGAGATATGTGGAGGAAGAGGGAGTACAATATATTCTAGATCAGAAGCCAGTAGATAGTGAATTTTCTAATTAACTTAGCTACAATAACTGAGAACTAAATAAGAACCTAGGTACGGAAGGTTAGCCCAGTTTATTTGTCAGTATCTGAATCTTTAGGAAAGTTTCCTTTAAAAAAGTTTCAGATCTAAGATGTAAGCCAAACAAGCATGTAGAATGGAATATCATGAAAAATGTTATTTATTTGAACTTAGTTGGGTCATAAAATTGTCTTTATTGGCAATTTTAAGCAACATCACACTCTGATATTAAGTAGGGGTGTATTGGCATCAGCAACTGATGTGGTCCTCTGCCCAACCCATCAGAGAATGTTGGTCGTACTGGATGATGCAAAAAATAAGAATGTGGCTGCTCTAAAATTTTGCAGCGTACTTACAGAGGATGCAAATGCTTCAATTTCAAATCTAGGCAAGAAAAATCCCATCTTCTGTAGCACTGCTTGAAGCACATCACAGGCCCTTTCCCCTGTTTAAATTCTATTTCTGTGCATGAAAGTAATCTCATATATTTAAACTAAAAAATTATTGTAAAGCAATGTAAGAGTATAAACTACCTGAAGCAAGATGAAATCTCTGCCTCCTACTCTTGCGACTCTCTGGACAGCCTACTGGAATACCAGATAGTCTCTGCCTCTCTGTCTTTAATTATGACATGGAAATGTAACTGCTTCCATGTTAATGAGATGATAGAACAGTGCTTTGTAACATTACAATGAGTAAAGTATCTATGAAGAGATATGAAAACTGGTTCAGAGTTCCTGCAGAGGCAGGAAGAAACAAAATACTTAGGATCTAACTGCTCTGTAAAATCCGTCTTGCAGTACCTTGAAGAAAAAGGGAGTTAGCAATTATTTCAAAATTTGGTGCAGGTGTATGTAATTAGGAGAGGGACTGAAATATGAATATGGGAGTATGTGGCTAGGATGCTGATGTGTTTAACTCTTCCCTCTACAATGTTTATGTAGCTACGTCATGGTTTTAAAGTCAAATAAAGACATTGGCTTCTAGCAAAATAATATTTTACAATTTCAGCTTAACTTTCTTTTACCTTTAAAAACCATCTTAGTAAGACTTTGTTTATAGAAGCTGCTGGAAAAAATTAAAATCATCATGATTACATTGCATATCCAAAAGATCCAAGAGAACTTATCCACTTTCAAACCATTGAAAATATTGGGTTAATGAGGCAGAAAGATTTAGTGGCAGTTACTTAACATCATGCTTGCAAAGTTGTTTAATAAACCAGCACACATATGTAATTATATGATCAAGAGTATTAATAATGCTGATTGATAATTTTTGTGAATAGTCACATTTCATAGCATGAGTTGGTGCAGCTTTTTTCAGGACTAAAAAGAGTGAATCTGAAATTTATATGATGAAGAATTTAAGAAGCCAAAGAGTTAGATGATTTCCATTGTGTTTTTAACCCTACTTTGTGTAACCTGATATTTCCTCCTAACGTAGCAGGCAGTCAGCAAAGAGCACAGCAGGAGAAAGGGCATCAATTAGAAGAACAGAGTACAGCAGAAAAACAGATGTCATATCTTAGCCCTTTATAAAGAATTTTCCCTACCTACAGATATTTTAGAAACTGCACTTCTTTCAATATGTTATTTATAGTTCTTCTCATATGTTTTGGGCTTAGGCCAACAATCTTATCTTTCTTTTGTATAACGCTTTTGTATTCTTTATATGAGAGTGAATGTAGACAATAACATATGGATTTTATATTTCTCTCTCTGAGAAGGAGTAAGACTCTACTCTTCCAAGTTAAATATAGAAAAGGTAACCTTTAAGAAAAAGCAAATAATGGCAAAAAAAGAGATGAGTAGCTTGTTTTGTAAGGTGATACAGACACATCAAATTACATCATATATCAGCTGCTGATGTCATTCCAAAAAAACAACGTATAAGCCATAGGCGTAACTGCAAGTTCTGTGTGTTAGTCTATAGCCTAATCATACAGTATAGTATTGCAGAAGCAGTCTATGAGCTATATACCAAGATTGCAAGAATAAGGGCTGGGGTTGGCCAGGCTTGCTCTAAGTGAATCCACCAGTATCCCTAAAGTCCTCCTTCAAAGGGCAGTTCTCAACATATTCACTGCCTAGTCTGTATTCATACTGGGTTTTGATTTCCCTGACTCAGGTGTAGGATCTTGCACTTGGCCTTGTTGAACTTTATGAGGTCCACATTTCCCACTCCTCAAGCTTGTTCAGGTCCAGCTGGATCCTATCCCTTTGCTCAAGAATATTGACCCAACCACTCAGCTTGGTGTCATCTGCAAACTTGCTAAGCACGCACTCAATCCCATCATCTATGTAATGAACTAAGACAATAAATAATATTGGACCCAGTATGGACACTTGAGGAACACCACTCATTGTTTTCCAATTGGACATTGAGCCATTGACGGTAACTTTGGATGCATCCATACAGCCAATTCTTTCTCCATCAAATAGTTCATTCTTCAAATATTTATCTCTCCACTGGAGATGTAAGAATGTTGTGGAACACCATCATGAAGACAGATGACACCAGTTGCTCTTCCCTTGTGTACTGATGCTATTCATTTCACTGTAGAAGTAATGTAGAGCAGAGAAATCCAGGCCTAAGAGGAAAACAGACTCCTCGAAAAGTGTGGAAACAGGATGCAGCATAGACGAGTATAGCCATGGGACGTGGGCTTTTCACTAAAAACCCCTTGGCTATAAACAACTTATCCATGAGCAGTTACGGAAACTGATTCTGAGGGTACCGAAGAAAACCGACAACATGTACTAACATACCAGCACATATAGCCAATTTGGAGGTATTCTGGAGATGCAAGCCACCGAAGAAAGATGGTGGCTACAAACATGAAAATGACTCCTTGGGGAGAGGAGTGTAGAGAAAAAACTGTGTAGAAGAAACTATCAACATGAACATCATATCTTTCTGTCCTGACAATGTACCTCAGATATTAAAAATTCCCAGTAACACTCCATCACACACATCAACACCAAAAAAAGAACTTCAGACATAGGAGCAGGGGGAGGGTAAACATAACACCAGGAGAAGTAGTAATAGCTGAGAAATGTGTATTTCAAAATTTTAAGTGTATTAGTATTTTTTATTATTCTGTAATATTTATCTGGCCAACAATAACTAGATTTCAGTTATAACAACAATATTTGCTAAATGTACAAAAAGTGATCTTTTTCTTTGCCCATAAACAAATTTTAACAACCTATGCATTTCTCATCCTGGCATTAAAATTCTTGGGGATATTTTTAGAGAACTTTTTCCTCATGTCTATTCCTTAAAAGGCACACAGACATAGTAGGAGCTCTGGGAGTGGGAGAATGACTGGATGAGTCAGGAACACAGGAAAGAATAGCTTTGTTGTTTGCAGGAGAGCGAACCAACACACATGCTGCAGAGATGTTGGATAGCTATATAAGGGATAATTTGACACGTACCTCTGTGCCAGAAACGGCTCTTTAGCAAGTTCACAGCATTTATTCAGTGAGTTTCTTTCTGAACTGAGTTTAGCTTCATAATATGACACTCCAGTGCCTGGACTGGAGTTACTCTTGGTTTTCACTGTGGTAACTGTGATTACGATTTGCTCCACTGTTTAAAACAAACATTTAAGAGGAGCTGATCATGCAGGAATAGATTTAAGTGACATCCAAAATATCATCCATGTTATGTAACTGGAAAAAGCAACAGTTAACAAGCCCAGTGAAGCAATAATAAACTGGGACTTGACATTCCTCCCTTGTCTCCAGGCTGTTGGCTTGTGCAGTAAAAAGCACTAACTGTCCATTCACTGAATTTTGTCAGTCTGATTATCTTTTTTTACCTGCAGGGACTATCCAGTGTAACAAGGCCTTAGAAAAAGATCATCGTTCTTTTAGCCTTTTAAAGTAATTGAAGAGACAGCTTCTAGATGGTTTAACCCCAGTACCCTTTTTCAAAACGAATAAGTGGATGCCAGTGGGTCTCTGCAGTTTGTTGCTCTTTTATTCTGTAGCTATACTATAACTCAAAGATGAAGCCCTCTGTTAAATCATTATTCCATTGTTCTTTTTCTGACAGTAATTTTAGTGTTCCTATTATTCTCTTCAGTATCTGTACCTCTCTACACAACATGGAAAGTATAAACACGTAACAACACTTCCCAGTCATCATCTAGTACGGAACATTTATATCTGTTAAACTACACACTGTCTGTGCCCTGCAATCATACTCTGAAATCTAGACTGTAGACCTGATTGATCATAAATATCTTGACAAATAAAGCATTTGCCTAAAGGCCATATTACAGTGGCCTTACCAGTTTCCAGTTAACAATGATTCATCCAGGGTTCCCAAAAGCCATAGCTTTAGTCTAACTTTGGTCTCAGTGAACACCTAGTTAACAATTAATATACCCCTTGAAGCTTATGAAGTAATTTATTTACTTGTATTTTTATGCCGTTGCTTACCAGGACCTGGGCCTCTTGAGCTCCTTGCCTACATTTTCCCCTATCTTATTTTTGTGTTGATAACTTGTTTGTTATTAAGCTGAAGATGCTCATCAAAAAGAACTTGAGCAGTTAAAAGGTAATAGATTCCCAGACTTGTGTTATATTTTTATGTCTGCTAAACACTGTCACCTGTCCTAAGGTGATTTCTAAAGAATTATTACATTTCATAGGACAATAAGGTAGTTAAAATGAACATCAGAAAATCTGAGGCCACGCTGTCAGTTCTTTGTTAGCCTTTCCATTACTTTCAACAGTGCTGCAGAATGTATTCTTTGGGAGGGAAATTGTGGGTTTATATAATTATATATCCTCTTCTTTTCAAATAGTTTATTATTTACTTTATTAATTGACACTGAAAACCAATGTTTACACAAATAATGCAGTAATAAATAGCTATTATTTCCCCAAAGCTTCCCTTTTTATTATTAATGATCACATCATTTAAATACATATATTGATTAGTTCACACATGAATGCAGAATCATAGAATAATGGTATCATACAACAGTTTGGATTGGGAGGGACCTTTCTCATAAGCCCCCTTTCTGGACCGAGTACCCCTGTAGGGATTTAATGTGAGAGGAGTGAGGGGGAGCATCACATCCATCGACCTGCTGACCACGCTGCTTTTCATACAGCCCAGGATACGATTGGCTCATTCACAGTATCCACCTATCTGAGTAGTGATCAGAGACATCAATGTCTCCTTTAAATGATGTCTAATTTATCTTCTCCTGGACTCATGAGTGGCAAACTTAGAATTTTTTGAGCCTGCTAAACATATATGAATGAACCGTGCCACCTTTTTCTTATTACCATGTACATCAGAAAAAATCCTTCATAATCCTTAGCAATCAAAGTTGTGTAACTTTAGTGTCCTTTGCAGACCATCCTGAGTAGCATTTAAATCATATAGTTTCAGGAAAATGATGCTGCATTCCTTTTGGCATTTTAAGGATGAAAAAGGCCTGCAGAAGTGACTGACCATGTAGCAATAGTTTGCACAGACAACTTCTCTAGGAAAACTGAAATTTTACACATAATTTCACTAGGCAAAGATGTGAACATGTGCCTTCAAGGTGTCACAAGAGTCTTGTATAACATATATTTCACAACAGTTGACAAACCAGGTAAGCTCTGGTCATGGACTCTTCAGGATAGGTGCTCCTCAGCAATATTTCCAATTTGTGATTTTCTCTATGTTCACCTCTTCCCCTTAAACACAAACGCTAAAATGTGCTCTACTCTACTAGCAAATCTGTTGCAGGATTGTATCCATACAAAATGCCTAATCCATCAGACCTAAGATATTCCCAGGTATTTTTTTCACTATTTGGATAATTAATGGGAATGCAGTATTTTACTACAGTATTTTAGTGCTGCCAAATGGTCAAGCATCTGAATAAATCTTTATCTCATAATCACTCTCACATTATACACATTTATTTCTGCTTGCCTGGAGTCAGTAGTCTGGAGTTAGCTCAGAATAAATTATGAGCATAAAATTAATTGCTGGAAAAATGCGTATTAGTTTTAACATAATTTCATCTCTTCCAAACAAGCAAGACTGAACTGAATATAAAGGAATTCAGATACAAAAACTGCTTAAATTATATATTTTTAGTCTATTGAAATGTGAAATTTACATTCTAAGCTAGATTAGTTTAAAAGTCTTCAGGGTGATACCCATATGTAAACATACCGCAGGTATGTTTACCCATAATCACTCAATGGGCAAATGTCTGAAAAATCTTAAATAGTTTTAAAATTTTAAATACAATGACCCTATAGAGGTTGATTGATTATATTCTGCTTAGGAGACTATAATTCAGAAGTTTGGGACCTCCACTAATTTCATAGCTCTGACTGTATTTAAATAAATTATCTAATTGTCCAAGATGTTAATCCATTTCCTGTGACTCACAATCATCATCTCCCTCCTTTCCCAATGGTGACTCATTTTTTTAAGTGACAACATGATATTTGGAACTTTTTAATGCTATAAGGACTTAAAGAATAATATTGCTTCTCTCAGAACACTGTCAAGGCTGCAGAAGGAAATTGCTGTAAGATCAACCACCACAGCTGAGATAAACACAGACAGGAGAAATTTACAACAGGAAGGTACTAATTTCAAGCCTGGTGAGGCAGATCTGGTTAGCCCATCATGGTTAATGCATCCAGACAAAAATTCCTATTGTGGCAAACTGTTGGAAAGGAGGTAATTGCTTATACACATATCACCAGTCAAGCAAAGATCACCCCAGCCTCTACGGATACCTGGAACAGCCTGGGAACTGATTCTGTGGATATCTGGAACTTGGACTGTATAAAAGTGGTACCCCCAGAAGAAGAACTCTGGGACCCTCACCATCTAGAAGGCCAAGGTAAAGCAATATGAAAGGGATGCCGTTGGATCTATGGGTGCTATCTTCTACTTCTCTCTCTCTCTCACTCTCTCTCTCATTCTCTCTCTTTCTCTTTCCTGACCCCTCTCTTTTCTATTTCTTTCTATCTCTCTAGCTTACATTTACTTTTAAATAGAATCCACACTATTGACTTCAGCATGTGAAAGAGTCCTTCATAATCCTTAGCAATCTAAATTGTGTCACTTGAGAGTCCTTTTGCAGATCATCCTGGAAGCATTCAAATTGTATAGTTTCAGGAAAATGATGCTGATTGCCTTTTAGTATTTTTAAGTGTGAAAAAGGTCTGCAAAAGTGACTGAATATAGAACAATATTATTCATGGGCAACTTCACTAAGGAACACTGAAATTTTACCTTAATTCAGGCAGAGGAACCTCTCACTAACTGGATCATAACAAACGTAATTTTTTTTCCTGTCTGCAAGTAACATTTTAGACAAGACTGCAGAGACAAATATTTTGAAAAAGAAGTTTATTTTTTCCTGATGTCTTTTAATTTAAGGAACACAATGTAATGCCTCATAAAAATTCTAAATAAAGTCAATGATAAATTTAGTCTAATAACTTTAGTCATATGCCACTACTGGAGGGCAGTGTCATGGATTAACTCAGCACAAAACAGCTACTCATTCACTTCTCCCTGGATAGGATGGGGGAAAGAATTGGAAGAATAAAAGTGAAAAAACCTGTGGGTTGATGTCCTGGTTTTGTCTGCAATAGTTGTGTTTTTTTTCTAGTAGCAGCTACAGCACTGTCTTTTGGGTTTAATAAAAGAATGATGCTGATAATACACTGATGTTTTAGTTGTTGCTGGGCAGTGCTTGCACTGAGTCAAAGACTTTTCAGTTTCTTATTCTCTACCAGTGCGGAGTTGCACCAGAAGCCGGGGTGGAGTATGGCCAGAACAGATGACCCAAACTGGACAAAGAGATAGTCCACATCATATGACGCCATGCTCAATCTACAAATTAGTGGGAGCTGGCCAGGAGGGCCTGATCAGTGCTTGGGGAAAGGCTGTACATTGGCCAGCAGATGGTGAGCAATTGTATTGTGTATCACTTGTTTTTCCTGTGTGTTTTTTTTCTCTCTTCTTTTTTTTTTTTTTTTCTTTAACATTACAGGTATTATTTTTATCCTGCTTATTCTTCTTATTAAATTGTTCTTAATGTTCATGGTTTTTACCTTTTTCTTATTCTCCTCCCTGTCTCACCAGGGATGGGGGGGTGGGGAAGTGGGTAAGTGACTGCAGTGGTTTAGTCACTGGATGATTTTAAACCATGCTGGTTGAGATAAAGACAGATAATAGGAAAAGCCAAGCATACAAGCCAAGTAAACCAAGGAATTAAATCATCACTTCCCATGGGCAAGCGTTCAGCCACCCCCAGGAAGCAGAGCTCCATCACGCAGAATGATGACTTGAGAAGACAAACACCATTACCCTGAATCTCTCCCCCTTCCTTCTTCCAGCTTTATATGCTAAGCACATCACCATACGGTCTGGATTGTCCCTTTGGTCAGTTGGGGTCAGCTGCCCTGGCTGTGTCTCCTCCAAAATCCTTGTGCACCCCCAGCCTGCTAGCTGAGTGTGATACAGTTGTTAAATATGTACATTACATATAATTCCCTGTAATTAATGACTTTCTAAAATCTTTGTACAAATTATTACTTATTCTGTTTCTTTCGGTAATAAATGCTTACAACAAAAAAAGAGATGAGTACTATCACATATTATATTTTTGGTTTTTTTTAACTTGTTAACACATTATTTTTGTGATTTCAAGTATGTACTCAAATAACTTGGTATTTAGATAGTTCAAAAAATTTTGAAATAGCTTTTGCTAATGTATCCAGAAACCACAATCATAGGCTACTCAACAGTAATTGAATAAAAATCTATGTTGCTAAAAGGTCAGATATAACATTCCTTTATTATAATACTCTAGGATATTCTTTACATTAATACAATAAATGTTTTGCAATGAGTTTAGGTAGGAATCTAGCTATCGGTTTGCATGCACTTATATCATTTTACTTTCCCAGTACCACTGAGTGTATGGGACAATGAAGAGTCTCTAAGCAGTATGATAATGATAATGATAATTTACACTGACACTAGTTCATAATCTGAAGCAAGAAGCTGTGATGTAAAACTGAGTATTATCTACTATAGAGCAAGGAACTGGCATTTACATTTTTATATAGTCTGTGAAAGACAGTCTCTTTTAACACTGAAATGTTGCATCGCTTGCGTCTCTCTTCTCAGCAAGACAAGTAATTATTTTCTAGGATTCAGTATATTGAGCATGATAGCATTCACTTAACATGCTTCATTGTCTTTAATTTTGAAGTTTCGATGAAGTTGGATTGGCTTCTTAAAGAAGACTAGATTGATATGCTAAATTCAATAACAGAAGTTCTGGAAATTAAATGTTTCTTTTCTCACATTCCTTTCTTTGTGAGTACTGTACATGCTTTGTAAGCAGTGAGCTTTTTCTAGTTTGGATCATACTGTAGATTCTTATTCATGTTTTATCACACCTTTCTTACACCTATTTTGAAATCTTATAAAAGGTTTCCTTTTTATGGCTACCAAAGAGAGTTGAGCCAGACTTTTTTCCATCCTCCTTAAGTTTTTTGAGATTTTTTATTTTGCATCCAGAAAGTAAGTCAGAAAGATAACAAGAAATAGTCCAGAAGCCATTAGAGTATGACACATCAGTGATGAAGATGTTTAAGGGGAAAGTTACATTAAAAAAATTCTCTGTTTTCTGCTTCATGCTAGTGATTTGCATGTCAGTACTAATCATCTTACAGAAGCATCCTAGCCATTGATGCAGAATGATGTGGAACAGGAATGGCCATTTCCTTTGTAAGAGAGGAAAGACCAATTATCTTGTTAGTTTCTTAATCACTGACCTACAGCGATGTAGTGTTTAGACTTTCTCAAAGAAATAGAGGAGATTCAGAGCCCTTTTAAAACCTGTGCAACAGCTTCCATGTAAATTTTAATGTTTCTTCTTTTGGTAATGCCATCAAAAATAAAAACTAGTCTGTTTTCTCACTACCTGTAGAAATGTTGATGTCACATAGGAACTCAGAATAAATCTGTAGAAAGATACATATATATATTCTTTCATAATTTTGGTATATTGTGCTTTTGTAGTGGTTTAGATTAGGAGGTTTTAATTTATTTAAAATTAATATATTTTACTTAGAAATGCATTTAAATGTGTTGAGATTTCTCATGAGATTAGAGTAACAGATTAACTTTATAAAAGGATTTAACTTGTTAAAACATGGTTCACAAGTTTTGTAGAATCTTCCTTTGGAAAACTGATCATTTGCCAGGGCTGTGTTTCTCCTCAGGAGGCACTTTGGTGGTCTGGGCTGATGGCCAACTCAGGCAGGTGCAAGAGGCAATCTTTGTGATGCTCAGCAGAGTTCAGCACTTCTTCTGCTTGGGACTTGCTTTAAAATTCAAGATCTTCTCTGACCAACTTGGCAGCTTTGCCTTGAAAGTGGTCTGATATCTCTAACCTGCCCACCAGACATTTCTTTCCGTCTTGAGCCTGAACCTGCCGTGCACAAAGGGTGTGTGGGTGAAACTGGACTCTTGTCTGTCCCAGCTGCTGCCTCCAGCGCTGCCCTGCTCACCTTGTTCAGACCTACAGGACAGCGCCTTGCTGGCCTCAGGCCTTCCCTCTGTCCCACTGTAAGTCCCACTCCTCAGTCTCCTGGGTTTGCTCTTTGCTCTGCTGCTCCTTGGTGGAGAAGTAGAAACAAGCATGTGAGTATGAAAATAAAAGGCCATATTTCTAGATTTTTCTCTGTCCACTTATAAAACCCCCAAACCTTTGTGTAGCTAGAGTATGTCCATAGCGTCTGTGTGAGGAGGGAAGAAGGTAGAGTCAAAAATACTGTTTTGTAAAATACTGCTACTATACATGCACATGGTTTTTCAGCACTGGATGATAAGATAATTTAAAAACATTAATAATCTGAACACTGGCAAAATAAGACTTCATCAATGATGTAGTTTAGAATTAGAACTCTTTTGATATAGCTTATTCCTATTACTATTTTCTTCCTAATATGCATTTCTCCTAAAAGTTGTGTGCATTGTAATTAGCTATAAAAAGTACAGTTACATTTTTTTTGAAACTGTAATGCAGATTGTGAAAATGAAATAAGCATTCAGTTCTAATCAGTCATGCAATTGGTGAATACAAAAATTACAATCTTGTTAAATTTGATTTTTTATTCCCATCTCTGTTAGCAGGTCTATTCTCTGTTTAATAGTTTTTCAAGACTTTGCTATTTCTTTATATAATTCAGCTTGCTTAATTAAATTTTAAGCCGCTTTATTTTGAAAATTGAAATTTTTTTTTAGGGTTTTCTGGTTTAGGATACTCTTCAGCATAAATCTTTTACCTAACAAACAGAACTGATGCACTTCTGTGAAAGGTGCATCAGCTAAGATCTGGTTAGCTTCTACTACCATCTTTATGAATAAAGACTGAAGGAACTAGCTGTAGTGTCAGTCTTCCCATGGAATTATCCTGAAGATTTATTCATTTTAAGGTTTGTTGTAGGCTTCTTTAAGCATAATGTCAAGAAAGTAGGTCATTCTCATTTTTATATTAAATTTTAAATAATCTTATTAGTTTAAAATCCAGGTGTATTTACTTGAAATTTATACTAGTTTAATTAAAAATATTAATTCAAGAAAACTATCTAACATATAGTTACTATCAGTCCTATGGGAATAATCTACATTTAACACCATTCCACATATTTTATTCTGAATATTAATATTGTAATATAGATATATAGTGATGTAATATAAATAACCATTTGTATATTTAGATAAAGATGTTACTAGGGGTGTTTTTATTATTAGTCCAATTAGTCACCATGGCAAAAAAGTTGGTAGTGTAGTGATGAAGTCTGCTGACAGCACTAAGTTGAGACATTATCAATACAGAGAAACAGGATATCACAGAAGAGGAAAAAGTGGAGAATGAGAGGATAAAAACAGGAAAAAAATTGTATTAGAAATTAAAAATTACAGTCCTAGGTTCTATTAAAACTGTTATAAGCTGTTGTGTTCATTAATTGTAAATAATTGAATTGTGGGTAAGCTTTTTGTTGAAAAGGGGTTAAACAGCCAGAATACTCCAAGACGAGTACTTATATCATGAACCAACAAGTGCTACCTTTTTTATAAATGGCACCACTGAGAATTAATTTGAAATTCTGTATACAGCTCTGTTTTTTTGTTGTAATGAAGATGAACTGAACTGGAACAAGTGGAGAGAAAGACAGGCAGGATGACTAGGAAAATGTGACACCCATCTTATGAGATAACACTGCCAAAAAAATGTCTAAGAAGGCACAAAATAGATATGATATATAATTAGTCATTACCTAATTAAAACAGGAGCAAATTTTATGATTTAAAACCCATATTAGAAATCTTAGGGAGTGATTTACAAAATCCTCTATTTCAAACATCATCTGCCTGTGATTATAGCTCAGGTCTTCTACTTTTTTTTTGAATTCTACATAGCTGGCTGTAATGTCAGATGTGATAGTAACGTTGCTAAAATATACTATATCTATATATTGTCTTGGTCTCTCAAGCCATTTTTACAATCTTGTTTAGAAAATAAAAAGAGGTCAAACTGTCTGAATCCAAGCTTAAGGATATTATTCATGATTTGGTGTAACTGATGGTCAAAGACCAGTATTACGAGAAAATAAACATTGTTAAAAGCCCTACACGTCCTCTATCTGCTTCAACACATCAAAATGAATTATTCAGGTGCAAATCCTCTACATATGAAGCCTTAAAGTTTCATTGTCCCTTGTTTTAAAGACATCGGATGAAATAAAACTTTTTTAAAGGTAGCCAGATCACAATCAAAACTAAGGGCAGTCAGTGGTTACAAGTAAATTTTTTCACTATGCATTACTGTCTAATTAGTAGTATAGCACTGATTTAAATTTTTCAATAAGTCCCAAAAATGGGATTAAATTTCTTTATGTTTTCAGGAATGGAAAGTCTCATTCCATTAATATTTTACCTATTTTCTTACCAATTCTTAAATTGCCGTTTACATTTCAATTAAAGAATTTTTTTTTTTAATAAGTAATGTATCAGTACTTATTAATGTTGTTAGCATCAGGTCACATCTGGGACTTAGGGGAGCTCTTATCCCCAGTCTGTTTGCTGATGTTCCTCTTTGGACGACTCCATGGCAGCAAGACTAAGCATGTCCAAAAACATAGATACACATGCACACAGTGCAGACGTACATCTGTATGGATTGATATAGAGAGCAGTGATCTTCCCAGCACCCACTTAAACCCCATCAATGCTCCCAGCTGTGAACAACTCACCCAGATCTTCCATTTCTCCACTTTATCAAGTCAAGGGTTCCCCCATTATCACTTCCCCCCGCCCCAACACTCCATTAAGCTACTGACATATGCACATCTGCTGGTCTCTCAAAGCCTGAAGAGCCTGTGCCAATCTTCCCAGAGTCCCAGCCCAAGTCTTAGGCTCTGTTTGTCAGAATTCACATATGAATTCACAAATTCACAAACAAATTCATGATTCACAAACAGAATTCACATATTCAAACACATACACTCAAACAGAACAGAGCTGGTTGAACCTCTTCATGTCAGTGCTGTATCATTTCTTTAAAGTCTCAACTGTTAGTAACCTAAGCTCTAGGGTTTATTTTCTTTAAAATACACTTTACATCATGGTTTATATATCAAGGTTTTTTTAATTTATTGAGCTTGCCTTTATTGTGAATAACTGTAATCAAGATAGCCTTATAAACCATATTCTTACAGATATCTTGCTGGTTACATATTTTGTCTTGAAAGTGCTCATGATAATGAAACAAATTTCAGGATGATTTTAGGGAGCAATGTTACATAAGACACTCAGGGTGCAGTGACAAGGTTTTATCTACTGAAAAAAGATAGAAATAGAAAATTGGAATCCAAATGGCTACTAGAACAGATAATTTTCTGTATTTCTGAGGACTGGCTAAAGTCACAACCTGTTTTAAAAAAGTAAACCCCAGCAGCAGCTGATTGCTAGAGATCCAATTCAAAAGCATTATAAAATAATTAAAATATCAGCCTAACCAGCAGGTATTGGACATCTTGTCTTTGTTGGTAATTGTACAAGAAAGAAAGGACTGCAGATAGTGAAAATCATACAGAAAAATCTCATTGGCTAATAGCAGGTTAAGAGGTTATCTTCTTTGTTTCCCAGAAAGAGATTCTGAATTTACTGTACAATGAGAAACATTTGCTTTATCTAACAAAAGAATTTTCTAACTTGCATAATCACTAAATACTTGTGTATCTTATGCTAGAGAACATGCTTGAACTTGAGTGAAATTTTTATATTAGCCCCCTGAAGTTCTGGAAAAACAGAAAAGCTTTAGTTTTCTTCAGTTTATCAACTACTGAGTTTGTAAATTTTTGTTTTGGTTGAAGACTAGAGGACATTTAGACAATCTAATGTTTTCTTTTGCATGCAAAGCTACTCTGTGTAGTGACACCCATCTTCTACCTGAATTTTATATAACTAGTCACAAGTAAATTTTTCAAGTCAATCTGCGAGATTTTTCCTCTGATGCTAGTAGAGGCAGAATTTCACTCAGGAATCATTACTTGTTTTAAAATGATCTTCGGTTCTGAGATTTGATCTTTTTCCGCCTTTGTTCCCGTAAACTGATCTCTGTGACATTTACCTTTGATATTTTTAAGCTGAGCAGTTATTGTGCACAGTGCACAATAAATGACAAGGTCTTTGTAATTCATTAAGCACAAAATATCTTCCATAACTGAAGAATCCACATAAGTGACAAATGCCAACGAATAGACATGGAAGACAAATATAAATTGAGAACTCTAGGGTTTTATGAGACATAACACTAATTGAAGCCTCCTTGTGTTCAGAGAATGATAAAACTCTCCAGTGAGCTTGATGAGGTCTAGTAAAAATGGACTTTACACTGGAAAAAAAAAAAAGTCTGTAAGAATACTAACAAAGAGTTTCTGGACAAGAAGGCAAAATAGAATCTTTCGCATTCTATGGAGTTGCTGGTCCAAGTCTACCTGCAAATTTTCAAAGTTTGCATGAACATGAGAACCAGAACTTGAACATTATCAAACTTAAATGGTATCAGAAGAAGTAAAGCAAAGAAAGAGTAGGAGATGTAAGAATCAGGAAGACCAAAGAAAAAAGCAGAAGAAAAGAAAAAAAGAGATGGAATAAGCTGAGTCATGTACAGGCTTCTGTAATGGGTGGGGAACTACAGTTACCAAATAGGATACTTATGAGAGACATAGAGATTCAGTAGTATTATTGCCAGAAAATATGACACTATGGATGAAAAAAGTTGCAGTTTTCAAAAATTTTCAACACTGTCTTTTGTGTATGAGTAAGAGGGTTAATCAGACAGTTTTTTTCCCCTGGTTCTAGTGAGAGCTGTTAACCATGCAATATTTGTTATATTTGCGTCTCTATGTCTCTGTATGATCTTTTTAAATTTCCAAAAATTTTTCAGTAAATGTAGGTAGGATATTTGAAGTTTCAGGATAATTATGAATCTTTAATCATTCCTTACTAAAATTAATTGGTTAGTGTAGAATTTAGATATGAATTTTAGAATAAAATTGTGTGGGTCTGAGTTGTCCAGTGGACTTTTTAACAACTCAGTTCATAATCTAACTTTTATAATAGTATTTTAAGTTATAGGGGTGGAAGCAAATACACAGTTCCGCGACATTTTGTCTAGCCCTAATCTTCAGTAGTATTCTTACTTAAAAGTTCTTGTTCACTGACCAATGAACAAATGCCTGAATCTGTTTGGGGGCCTGATAAGCCAAATTCTTTTCTAGAATAATGTAACGGAAAGAGTCTCTCAGCTTTCCCTCCAATTGAGAAATGTCGTTATTCTTAATTCACTTACTAACATGTTTAAAAAGGAGGTACACATGTTAATAACACCAAAAACAATATCAATAATAACAACAATAAGAGAAAAATAACATATATATTAACCAGCATTATGGTGTGAATGTAATCTGAGAGTAATACTTAGTACATTAAAAGTTGTATAAAGACTAATAAGCACCTTTGGCCTTAAAATTTATTGCTCTAGACTATGGTTATTGCCTCATAAACAAGAAAAAACTCTCGAATTACCATAATCAACTCTACCACTTACCATGAGTAGAATGCTAAAGTCTCTAGACTGGTTTAAAGTAAAATGAAGCATAAATTCATTCCTTTTGTGTTTTGGATTGTGCTTTTTGTATATCTAAAGAGAAAAATCTGTGTACCAACCACCAATTTATTGGAGCATTGCTAATTTGCATATCTAATTTCAAGCTGTACTAATTGCCTTTGAAAATGCCAAGCTTGTTTATTAGCCATTTCTTATTTTCCTGAAGGAAGAGTATATTTACACAGAAGCATTCTCCATAGCTGGAAAATCATTATCCTGGGACCTAAGGAAAAAAATAAACCAACATTTCCAATGTATCATGGCTAGGTACGGCTCTTTTTTCTTATATAATGAAATTTTACAATTAAGTTAGCAGATGCCTTCAGGCATTTCAGCTGAGGCATTATTTCTCTTAAGTGTTTCATCTTCTTTAAGTATCATAAATTTGAATATTTTGATTGCTTTGCAAGCAGCACATAAATATTTTGCTTTTTTTAATATATGTCTCATTTAATAGTATAGGTCCAGACAAAAAGCATTATGAAGTTTAATTCATGTGTGCTTATTCCATTTAAAAATAAATTGCATAATTACTAAGATGTCTCAGTCACAAAATGAATTTCCATAGCTGCCCTCTGTGGTTTAACAGAATTCTTTTAGTTGTTTACCTACTAAAAAGCCCAACCATAATAAAGTCAGTTTTACTACGGCTCCAATAGAAATAATTACATGTTTAATGTTTAAGGCTTTATTTTTTGCTGTGATAAGAAGATATAAACTGCTAAATTTAGTACTGCTGTTACTATACTAGAGACTAATATGTAGATAGAAGCAACTGTGGTAATAGGGAAGTCAAACATTTAAGACATGACATTATTCTTTCTAATCAAATTTGAGTAAGTGTAATACCAATATTTTAGGAGAATCTAGAAAGTTTTGTCCTACACTATGCCTCTGGATAGAAAAATTGAAAATTCACTTTCTAATTGTTATAAGACTATAAACCAGCAAATTTTGTCCATGTTTTTAAAACTGTGAAAAACAAGAAGCAAGATGAGAACAGTTTTTGTAGAGAATGTTGATATTTAAATTTACATAAAATTCAGAACAGATAGAGAAACCCATCCTTATTCACCAGTTCTCATTATTAGCACAAGATAAATTAACAAGGTGGTAGCAACTGGTTTTAGTTGAGTTTTTACTCTTCATTCCTAAAGCAGGATATTCACCCTTTCTAGTGTTTCCACTCACGTGCTTAGAAGAGAAAGAGAGGAAACAGAGGAAACAGAGGAAGAAAGTAAGGAAAGAGAAGGAAAGAAGAAGAGCATTTTTTTCATTCATAATATGAAGGTGATAGAGTTAATAACTTAAATTAAACGATGTGCAAAATTAGGTTTTATGGAATCATAGAAGCGTAGAATCATTAAGGTTGGAAAAGACTTCTAAGACCACCAAGTCAAACCATCAACTTAGCACTACCACTGTTCACCACTAAACCATGTCCTCAAGTGCAACATCCACATGCCAGTATACATTTAGTCACACAACTGATGGCTGGGGTAAATGCAACAAAAAAAAAAGCATAGCAGAGACAGCTCTTACCAAAAGACAAATACACGATTGTCCTGATATGTAAATAATGGCAACCTTAAAATCGGATTGAAACTTACTCCTTTTTTATGGATTATATATATATATAAGGGGTAGCATTAAAATTTCATTATTCACAATCTGTTGTGATTGTCATCTCAATCCTTTGCTCTGTAATATCAGAATCACAAGAATTCATGGAGATATGTGACTTTGTGAAACTTAAACTTTTAATTGGATCCAGTTAATTTTGTCTTTAAAACCATACAAATTAATGATCCAAGAGGTACAAAAAATACCATTAGGATGACTGAAACATATTGTAATTTACCACCTAAAATCTGTCATTTGAAACTTCAGCTGTGTATGTACTTTTGTACAAGAAACTAAAGATTCACATTTTTCAGTCATAGTTTGTGATCATGGACATGGCACATAAAAATATCAGCAGCACTTGTCAGGTTTATGCAATTTTAATAACTTTACAGTAATAGTAAACTGTGAGAAGGAGTATAAATAAATCAGAGGGGAAGAGGTGGGAGGGTAGGGGAAAGCAAACCAAGTGTAAAATAAAAATATAAGTGAGTACTGGCCTCTGAGTCAGTGCTACAGTGTAGGAAGCATTTCTAGGTATCAGAAGCTCACTTATGACTTCTTTTCCCAAAGCTGAACTACAAATCGCAGGACAGTAGAGCTTTAGCTAACCTTCTATTGCATCACAGCCATTGAAAGTATTATACATGTGCAATATCTACTTTTGACAGATTTTGTTCGCAATAGTCTAGATAAATTAAATGCTTGTGGAATGACTATATTGTTGAAATGCATTTAATCATTCCATGATAATCACAATTACATATTGTGACATACCATATTTGTTATAAAAATCTTCTGAACTTTCCTGATAAAAATTTAATATTTTGCTATAAAATCCACCTTTGGTTCCTTTAAAGAAAAATACTTTTTTTAAAAAAAAAAATTATTTTATTATATGTCTTATGTATTGGTTTGGCATGGCCT
>VWPU01003204.1:0-47316 GCA_013398955.1 Callaeas wilsoni
TGGACTTGTTAAACTCCACGTTGTTGGTCTTGGCACATCCATCCTGCCTTTCCAGGTCCCTTTGCAGAGTTCTACCCTCCAACAGATCGACGCATGCTCCCAGCTTGATGTCATCTGAAAATTTACTGACAGTGGGCTCAATCCCCTCATCCAGATCATCAATGAAGATATTAAACAGGACTGGCCCCAGCGTTGACCCCTGCGGGGCCCCACTCTCTGGGCCTGGCTGCCCAGCCAGTTCTTAACCCAGCAAAGAGTGCACCTGTCCAAGCAGTGGGCTGCCAGCTTTTCAGTATTAATATTTGGATCAACTGAGATTTAACTATAAATTCCTCTGCATTCCAGAATCCAACTATTCCCTTAGCTAAAAAGGCAGTGTAAGGGGTGGAATGGGGTGAGAAACCTTCATGTATTGTAATTTCTACATTTTTACTTTATATACTGGGGACAGTCAGGGGAAAATACTCCACAACTCAATGCTTGCAAGGTTTTTTAAAATCTGCAGGTACTTTCAGAAGAATGCTTTCAATGCAGTGTGATTTTCACAGAGTTTAAAGCCACAATTATGAAGGTAATTAGGAGTGTAGGTCTTCCAAGTGACACCAGTAATGTTTTTCAGCTTTCCAATTTTAGGATTTCTTAGCAAGGTTTCCTCTCTAATCCTGGCCCCCGGTTTCTGTATAATGGCCCAAACTGCCAACAGGATTTTAGAGGAGTGCCTTGCGGCAAATTTTTTTCTGACTTACTACAGAAAGAGCAAAATGTGATTCTCCACCCACCATTAGCCAAAACTGTAGGTTCAGAGAATTTTCAAGAATCCATCAGCCAGCAGTCCATCCCTCTGTATCAAATCCCTGTGAACTAATGTGTATTCAAGTGTGTATCTCAGCTTCATACCGCAAATGCCCAAGTTAAATCTTCTCAGTAAGCATGCACTGAAAATGCACTTTTCATATTTTTCCTGTCGGTGTTTGACAGGTATAAGCCAGGTTTCAGTTTGCAGTCACATGTGAGACATGAAAGTGTTGAAGACAATAATTCAATTAATTTGATTTCAGCTTTAAAAAGTTGTGGTGTAAATGATCAAAACACTGAAGATAGGACTGAAATGCAACTGCAGTATTAAGAAGGATTCTTGTAATTTGTTTATTCTGTGCTTTTAATTTTTGTAACAAGGTGTAATACATAAAATTCTACAGTATGTAGCACACAAGGTATGGATATTTATAAGAAAACCATTAAATTCACAGTATGGATAACAGCTACCACTTTCCGGTGCACAAATCTGTAGCAAGGTTCATCATTCTCATCCTTTTTTTCTCATTCTCACTATGTTTCAGCAAAAAGTTAAGATTAAACTTTTAAATCTTGTGAGAAAAGCCTTTGCAGCTAACTGTTTGAGCTGGAATTAGAAAGAGTTTTAAACAATTTAAACTGAAAGTCCTCTGATGAGTTTCACACATTTAATTTTTCAATCTAATGCCCTCCAACATTGCTGAAATCAGTCCAGGTTTGCTAACTTTTTGAATAATGTTCCACTATTGTAACACTGACAACTTCAATATGGCTGCAAAACCCAAGAAGCAGCAAGCATTAGCAGGATGTCAGTCAGAGCTGCCTAAGGCTCAGCTACCACACTTCTGCAAAAGCCTCAGCCTTTCAAGATAGGGGCCATGCACAGTGGAACTAAGCACTTGATTCTGGTCAATCAGTTCTACATTTTAATGAATATTTAGCATCAACGTCCTTTCATGATGGATTGCAAGAGAGAAGTAACACAAGTAAGGCAAATATCTTTCTGCTTTCAGTATTTTTCTATTTCTCTTTTTATGGATGTTCAGAGCATTCATTGATCACAGCTGATAAATTAAAACCATGCTCCTTTTTCTGTGTGATACATTAAAACCATGCTTCTTTTTCTGCGGGGAAAACAGTAAAGTGTCATGGTTTGGTGACACAGAGGATACCACATCACTCTCGGAGGGTTCTGTCAGTGTTGCTTTTGTCTAGACTCTCACATCTTATGTCTTGTTAGATGTGTAAATGCATTCCTAAATAGGAATTCTTTGCAAGTGAGGGCTGAGGAAAGAAAAGCCATGCCCATACTAGTCTAACATGATTCCACAGTGAGGAACGCTACAACTTTTGCCTTCAGATCACTGGTTTTAAAATACGATAACCTAGAAACCCTAAATCCTGCAAGGTTTGTTCAGTTTGAGCGAACATATTCTCTTCTTTTCCCAGGTGAGGACACACTTCATGCAACTAAAGCTATCCAAAGTCATTGGGAAATAAATTGGGACAGATTCAGTGAAAAATTACAGGTCAAATGTCACATAAGCAGGTAACAGAATATACACTTTTGTGTCAAAGTAACTGCAAACCTCAGCTTCCTTCTACACAAGAAAGTTACAACCAGGAAACCTCAGGGCAACAGATTATCCACCAAACTTCCCTCTGGGTGACTTCAGCCCCCCTCAAGTTAGTACTGCCGCTGGTGTCATGGCACTGAAAGAGCTGAGTGGAGTAGCATACTCTAAATCATTTTTACATGAATGTAGTTCTTAGAGTGCCCATCAAAAACACTCACGCACAAAGTAGCACTTTCCCCTGCTCAAGCACAAAGGCAAGAAAAAACTGCTTCAAATACCTTAAAGACAGGATAAAAATACAACCCTTTTTTTAACTGCCCACCAAAATTACAGCAGTAGGAAATACAGGTCAAAATTAACTCACTCATCTTCTGTATGATCTTTTTCTCTCACACATGCATACTGGCACACACTCCCACCATATCTAGGTTCTGGTGCCACTGTGTATATGCTTCAATTGATGCCCTTGGACCACTCATTCAAGATCACAATATGATCAGCTTGTCATTGAAATGCCATACTGAATACATACATGCACTGAAAACCCATGAACTGATATTGCAATAAATCTACAGAGAACCTTCTTAAATTTTATGGAGACCCTTCAAGGACAAAGACCCAAATGGTTTTAATTTTCCTTTAAGTGACAGCCACAGTTAATACCAGATTTGGCAGGGAGCAGGCATTATATGCCCGTTGGACTTACACAGACATGAAAAAGAGTTTATGTTTCACATTTGCTTTAAAAACATAATGAAAAGCTTTTGTTCTTTCCAGGCGAAAACTTGCATTAATTTCTGAGAGCCTATTACATTAGAAAAGTATTCATTGGCTCTGATTGCTTGGATAACTGACCAAAAAAAAGCATTAGTAGCAGGCTCTTCATTAGTGTTGACAGAGAACTGAGAGCTACAGAAACAAGATGCTGAGCAGCACATTCTCTCTTTGTCCCCCTTACAATTGTTTTTTATAAATAAGTGGCTTATGACATCAAGCTGATTCATCACTGGCAGCTTTTCATTAACAGAAAGGAAATAGTATGTAATATTTACGCATGTTGCCATGGTCCACTCCACTTGTTTTGTCCCTGAATGTCACATACAACTATCTGCGTGGTGCCCAGGTGGAATAGTCAAACCATATGACAGGTATTAGTAACATTGAAGATCCATAAGCAGCAGCCCATTTTCCATCGGTTGTGTTCCACATTCCTGCCAGACATGGAATAGAGGGCTAATGCCTCCACAGTGCTAGATACCTTTGAGGTAGGTTAGAGCTGAGAAGGTTTGTAGATGACAATCTTCTCAGGGCAAAGCATACCAAAGAGTCAAAGCCAACTAGCTGTGAGAACTGAAATTATCACTTTAATACATTGCTATTAATTGTCCCACAGTCAGTCATGATCAGCCTTCATCCCGAAATCCATATGGGAACCAAAAAGATATGTTGCAGTGACCCAGACTATCTTGGGTGATTCAGAATGGGTTAATTTCACTGCACCAGACTCTGCCTCAGAGGATAGGTTCAAAAAAGAGTCCACAGCACAAAAATTCTTAACCCCTGAGGTCACCTGTGCCTGCCTCCACTCTTTGTTTCAGAGATTCAGGCCTCTCACAGGACCGTGTGTTTCAAGATTATCTTGAGCTGTACTACCATTTGTAACTTAGGCTAAGTTCCTCCCCTGAGATGTTTCTATTAGTTCTTTGTCACGCGTGTCACGTTTAGATTGGCTATCTCTGTTATACCTCTCTCACGTTGTAACCGTATAAAAACATGTAACCAAAGAGTTAAGGGGTCTTTCTGTGAGCTCCCCTGCAAGAAAATAAACTTGGAATAAAGCTACAGAAATTCCAACTCTTTCATCCTTGTCTTCGCTCCTGCCGAACTAAAGCCCAGAGACTGCTTGTTGCAAACGGCTTGGGGTAAAGAAGTGACCCTATCTGGACCAGATGCTGCCATCCTGTGAGGGTGGCTGCCTGGATCGACAGGCCCAGCCAGAGCAAAGCAGCAGGCAGCGCGGCAAAGATACATCTTGCTCTATGTGCGACAGCTCGTGAAAAAATTACTGACTTCAGTCCGTGTGTAAGGCAGCATATTTAACAGCATAATTGAACTCTTAAATATCATGACCTAAGGAAAGGAGCAGCTCTGTGGTATGCCCTAGATCCACCGTCATCATGATTTAATGCTTAACGCTGCATTATTTGAAATTAATACACCACTAGTTTAACCATGTGTTAAAATACATTCTGGGGTTCACAAGTAACTTGAGATACGAATAACAACCAGTGTGAATACATTCATACATGTACTCTCACACACAGATTCTGTGCTGCATTTTGTGAAAACATACTCATTAATTTCTTTCAAAACATAAACCCTTGCTACTGAAACTGCTTATATACATACACAGGCAGTAAAGGTACAATTAAGATTACTATTATAACGCAAGGGCCCAAGAAGCAACAGAGAAATCTTGGCTTTGGTGACTTTGAAAGGGATCTAGGACATAATACCTTTTCTTAAAGACCACAGGGTTAAAAAGGGGTTTAGAAAACAGAAAGTTATCTCAAGATCACTTTTATATGATCATCTCTCCTTATATTACCAGCTGGCTGAAGTTGGAATCCAGAAAAGTGGTGAGAAATAAGTGTTAAACCTTCCTCAGAAAGGGGATCCATGACCAGCTGTATGAGAGTCAATGGGAAAATCTACAAACCAAGTACAGCAGCATGACAAATACATGAATTAACAGCAGCATTCTCAGGGAGCAACTCATGCTCAAAGCTGGTCATCACACAGGATTTGGCAATGAACTCTGCTTTCAAAAGTCAGTTCAGACAAACCAGACAACCACGTCCTGATCATCATGATTCAAGGTGGTCATCCTTGTCATAGCAAACCTCTGAGGTCTGAAGGAGTCCTTACAAGAAAATGTACTTGTTGGCTAAGAATAAGTAGAAATCTCAAAGACTTTGAGATAAACTTCACTTTACCCTATCACCTTAAAGACTTCCTTGCTTAGTTTTATGGATATGCTAGTTTTATGGAGACTGCCTATTTACTTCAGTTAACTAATTTTAGTTAGCTCTGGCATTATCCAATTTTTTCTCCCCAGATTTTAAACAGCTCTGATAAACCATAGTGGCAGTTGACTCTCTAAGACATTTCACATCTACATTATTTGGGATAACTGAAGAAAGGAATACCCACAAGGAACAGGTATTTTGCTTTAATTGCAAAGAACTCTTAAGAATTTAAAAAAAGAAATTAAAATTTAAAAAAAAAATGAAGCCAGGAATCCTTTAGAGCAGAAAGCAATATTGACTGATAGTTAAAGCACAGATAAAGTGAACTCATAAGGTCTGTTATAGGTGGTGCTAGCAAAATCATGTGATCTATGTATATGCATTAGGGGAGAAAGAAGGGCATTGAAGGGCAGTGGGCAAGAAAGCTGGTTTTGTGAGCCTGTCTGAGAGGGCATGACAAAGCAAAAGGAAATACCAAGCAGGTATTTCTTTGGAGGAAGAGAGAGCATAATGATAAGCGTTGTTATGTTTGGGTAGAAAGGAGAAATTTATCATGAGCAACACCATACATAGGACACTAGGGGATTAAGCATTCCTAAATTTAATTAATTTTAAGTTATCTTTAAAATTCATTTTCAGTTTCTAGAGATGTCACGATCACATGAGCCTGTGTTTTATTATATAGGAACAGGCTTAAGAAATTGTATAATACTCAAGTGTTTTGTTGAATTAAAAATCCAGTGCTGCTGGATCTAAGTAAACATCTGACGATGGCAGATTCATTATTACGTTTTACATCAGTAGAGCTGAGTGGAGCAGGAATGCTGTGAACATTCTATTTTTTAATGAAAGAAGCCAGGACTGCTCAGGCACCAGTGTTACTCAATCAGCAGGAACTCTCTCTGCATTTGGACAGTCAAGGGATTTGCATCAACTAGGAGGAAGGACCAGCTAAAATAAAGTGGAAATAGGAAAAGGACTCTCATTCCACATATCATAGAACCTCACATGTTTTGAATAACAATTATGATAATTTATTCATTGGTTTGGATGATTAAATACTGTGTATCAGCGATCTATCTGCATTGTGAGCCATTGTTTCAAAGAAACAGCTTTATAAAATGGTGGGGTGACCAAAACTGTAGAAGAATGGCTCGCTGAGCAAGGACATACAGAGCTAAGCTACGTGCACAACCCAGGTTTCAGTAATTGTTGAGCAGTTTCTCAGAGAAAATGGATACTGAGAGCAGTTTCTCATGGGAACTGCTCATTGGAATGTGCACAACCTAGGCCTCAGCAACCTTGATTATCTTTAATAAGCAAGAAAGAAGAAACAAAGTCCCTGGTAGGAAAGTAACAAGATGGGAAGACAGGATGGGAAAACAGAAGTGTGTAACCACAAGAAAAGAATAGAGAAAAAGCTTGATTGTTTAGCTATAGCCCATCCGTATTAACTATTGTAGGTGTGATAATAGCTATTATCCAATCATAAGTTGCTAAGTGGCTCGTGAACAAGCTGACTAATGTATATAACCAGGCCTATAATAATCAATAAACGGAGTTCCACCAATAACTCTATGAGTACGTGTGGTTCATCTCGGCAACTCTCCACACAAAACTAACCTCCTTGCTTTTAAGCAGATAGATTTGAAGCAGATTCCACATACTTGTATTCTTAGATTCAACAACAACATTTCTCCCTTACTGTTCTCCAAGACTTTTATTCTATCAATTTTCTGGATAACCAAAGACCGTCAATGATTCAGGAAACACCCATATTTAGACTTAAAAAAAAAAAAAATAGAGAGAATCAAAAATTAATCTCTTTTTAGAGTAATACAATTTATTGTACATAAGTAAAGTCTGTGGAAAGAAAAGATTCTGGAATTATGAAGCAACAGCAATGCTCAAAGTAAAACAAAAACTCTAAAACAAACAAGTATTGTTTTCTATTGTAAGTTTCATAGGAAAATTGTTCATTTTACCAAATGTCTCTTGAGAGCAGTAACCCAGACATTTGGGGAACTTTCTTTTTTCTACTGTTCACTTAATATTCTTCTGGAAGGAAAATGTTTTAAATCTTTTTTCACTTATCAGTTCCTCTAAGAATTTTTTTTTCAAGTTTTGAGGCTGCGTTTATTTTCCTAAAATAAAATGTTTCCATCTTGCTGAAAAGCACTATAGAACTGGATTGTAATGACTGAAAACTATCCAGCTGATTTTCCACAGGACATATTGTAGCTGTCAGACAAAAGGCAGGATACTGAAGAGGTATGTAATTCTTTCAAGTAACAGCCGTCACGTTTCATTGTACTTCACTTGCCTGAGACCACTTGGAAACTTAACAAAAAGCAGCTAAAATTGCTTGAGGTTTTAAAAAGCTTTTTCTCCTCCTTGGTCATTAAAAATATGATAGACAACTTGCATTTAAGGAACCAGGCATTGTGCTGAGGACCTTGAAAAGAACTCCAGTTACACACTGCTTCGTAATCTGTATTAATCTAACTCCCATTTTCCCCAAGATTCTCATGTACTAAATCATATTAGCAACAGGGACACCATTACATGAATTAACCTGACTGGTTAAATAATAATAATGAAGAGGGAACAAGATACACAATCTAAGGCATTTCCTGTCTACTTAACATAATAAAATTTATGCCACTTTCCTCCAGAATATATTCATTAGATGAAAGAACACATTTAATAACAAAATGGTGGTTGGCCCACAGGATTCATCAACATCTTGAATAGGATATGACTAATAATGACCTCACTGGCTTAGTCTTCTACCATTGTCGTTTTGGCCTGCAATCTGCGAAGAAGAGTTAGCAGAGGTAAAAAAAAATATTGGTAAGGATTCTTGCAGTTTTATTCTGACTTTTCTGTTGCAAAACACCATACTGTGAAAAGACTTATGAACTTGTGGACATTTTGAGCCAAAGCAGCTATTTGCTTGTTATTCAATCCATAAAACCTCTACTTTTTTTTTTTCCTGGAAGAACTACTTTTCTTTCTATTCTTTCTATATGTACAAATAAATTATCAGTAGCAGAAGTCAGAATATTCCCGCAGAGAGATTATGGACTGTGTAATATTGGTGACTGCGCTCTGATGTACATTAGCCACATTTGCACATTTTCTTACAGTCAGAGATACTAAGTTATAATACAGAAGCCTACTGTACAACGGAAAACACTACAGAGATACATCTGGACTCTCCTTTCCCTTTGCTTTGCACAAATGATACCTCATTACTTAAAAAGTAATGCACTTCAGTGGAAAAGCATTATAATGAGGATCAGAAAACCTAAGGTCTTTTATGTATTTGCTAAGAAACTCTGAAAAAGTTGCTTTATTTGCTTTACTTTGCACTCCAGTTTTCAGTCTGTTTTTTGCTGATGTAAGACAGCAGGACTGATACACCTTTTTTTTCTTTCAGCAATACTTTCAGCTGGTGTTTATTACCATAAAATGTTGTGAGCCGCGAAAACAGCAGATATTGAACTGAAATTATCAGAAATCATCTGCAAACAATTTCCTGTCTCCCACAGTCAGCTTCCAAGGGGAAAAAAACAAACCAAAAACATCACAAAAATTGCTCCTCACGAAAGTCTGATCTCACTAAAGGTTGTTCAGGGAGTTTGACCTCCCTTACAATATTATATCCAAAGAAATTACAATTTAAATAGGTGGTTAAAAAGTAAAGATTAAGACAATGAGTTTTCAGGTAACATTAGGATGTGCTGAGGAAGAATTACCTACAGAAACTGAGCCAGGGTTGGTCCTTGCATTCAGTCCTGACTCCATTTCAGACTGAAAAGGGAATTCAGTAGTGTCACAGCAGCCCCTCACAGGAAGTTGATAAACCACCCAAGGATGAAGCCTAACAAAATATCATAACTGCAAACCTATGGCATTAGTGGCAATTTTAAGTTAATTCCATTGAATCCAAGAGAAAAATACTTGTCTAGTGTAATCATACTGGAAAAATCTACCACTCCCCTTGAAAACATAAACCAAAACAACCTCCTAAGTCTTTAGAACTTAGACTTTCCTAGAGTGAAATTCATGCTATATTCCCTTCAAATATATGTTAACATTTTTTGGCATATTCTGAGGCAGAATGTCTAATGTTACAATTATTTCAAACACCAGGGATAGAAATTCAGATGGCCTGTTGTATAATTATATATCTTCCTCCTGGAAAAGAAAGATCAAGAGCAATATAGAAAGCTCATTTTTAAGCTATTGCTTGTTGCCTCCTTTTTTATGTTCCAGAGGTAAAATAAAGACACTGATATTAATACATCTTGCCCACATGTTTTCTATTCTACAATAGCAGCATAAACTGGAGTCTATGCCAGCTTTTTAGACTATTCCACCATTTGAACTCATTTTATAACTAATATTTTGAGATTACTAGCTCTGCTTCCCCTATCACTCATGCTAATTTAAAACTGCTGAAATGCAATTGGTTCTTTCAAAGAAGAAACTTGTGATTTATAATAACATGTAATAAGAGAAGAATGCAGACCATCCATTTCATGTAAACTTTGTATGACAGTGGTGAAGCTCTGCTTAGCCCCAGCTGGCCCCTGATACATCCCTATAGACCAGCGGTAAGGAAACTACGAGATTTCATTATCTTCTTGTTTGATGTTACTTTCCTCCTGTCCTTTTAAATGTCACATAAAAAGGACTTGGACTTGTCATTCAGTGTGTTCTCTTGCAACTATGTTCACTTGACCCTTCAGGACATCTTAAAAAGGAAAGGAAGAATCGAGAACAAACGTGGAAGTAAAATCTAGCTTAAATGGAGTAATACCTGGAGAGCCATCTGAGCAGGAGACTCTCAGTTAGCATCCCCAGGCATCCAAAACGAAAAGCAGCAGAGTACAATGGGGCAAAACTGTCATGGTGAACAGGTACCACACCAGTGTGACACCATCACCCATCCCAGTTCGAGTAATCTAAGTGCTGGCATGAAGAAGACAACAAGGCCTTTGCCCCCAAAGTAACATAGAGTGGTACCTTCTCAGTGTGTTTCAAGATCACCCAGCAAAATTGGGGCCCTGGTGCCAACTGAGTCACCGCAAATGACTAAGAGTAGTCTTCCCTCTACTTTCATTAATATTCTAAAATCAGACTCACAGTGCTGGAGGTAAGAGTTACTTGAAAGTTGATATTTAACAATCCCTGGGAAAAGTTTTTTGCATTAATTTTTCTTTCAAATGTAGCATTATGATTTTCAGATTTACTATTTTGCCTAAGGTCACAGGCTGATGTTTATCACTGGAGATCATTGTATATGCTTTCAAATGGAATCACGCTCGTTCTTCTAATTCTGAGAGGTGGCAAAAATTCAGCCCTTTAAAGGGCTCACTAGTCCACAGTAAGTAGCCTCAGAGGAAAGCAACTCTGGCAGAAAAACATACACTCAGCAATTTCCTTGACATTTTTTAATAATAAAATGGCTATTTGAAGCTACTTGGTTGAAAAGTTAGACACAAGAGTGATGGAGATATTTTCACAGATAGAGTGCATGTGAGACAGTCAAAGGCAGGTTGAAACCAGTAATGATTATTTAGTGCATATACCTGTGTGATATATTGTCCATTAATTTCTGGGAAACTAACCCTAAAAGGATACAACAGAAATGCAGTATTTTCAGAAAGAATTTGAAATGAAAGCGGTTGCTTCCTTAAGTATGCAAAACAAGAGAAAGACTGCTCAGCTGAACTCAAGTCGGCAAAAATATTTAAACATGTGCTTAAAATTAATTTAAGTCCGTTGCTGAATCAAGCTTTCAGAAATAAGCCAGAAGGGGGTGCATGAAACTTCAAAGGTCCAGAACTTTGGTTAGCAAACCAAAACCAGAGATGACTGAATGAGCCTCTGGAATGAGTTGTGTGGTGTGAGACTCTTGGCTAATGCTCTACAGATTTCTGGTAAGTTCCTATTTGCAGTTGTGCCCTGAAGCTGCTATTTTTCTGTTTCTCTGTTTTTGTCCGTTGTCATAAAATGAAAGGGAACTCATCACTTAAAACCAGAACTATTTAATTTTGATCAGACTTTCATACCCATCAAAAGCCAGTATGTGTACTTCAGGACTGTCAACCCATTCTCATTTTTGGACAACAAAAAAGAGACAAAACACCCAAAAAAGAGCTTCAGATTGACATTAGAAGGCAACCAAGAACATTTCCAAGACTAGGCAGGCGAATACATGCTGTGGCATGTGCCAGCTGCGGTCAGTGTCAAAGGAAAGGAGCATGCTGCTGTTCCAGCTCCGCGGGCTCAGCACCCGTCACCGGAGCAGCGACAACCGCGAGCTTCCGCGTATGCTTCCCGGAACCGAGCGGAGCTCTCGGCTCCGCCGGGCTCAAACTGGGCGCCGGGAAGCCCCCAATAGGACTTAGGGAAGCGGCTAAGACGTCGCTCCGCAAACCCTCGCCTTGGCTTTCCTCGCCACCGTGGAGACAGGTGGGCGCTGCCGCTACCACATACAACCTGCGGCGCCCCGAGCAGTGAGGGCCGGAAGGGAGCGGCTGCCTGGCAGGGAGTGGCCGCGGCCTCGGCAGTGCCAAAACCCGCCCCGCCGCCCACTCCGCCCCCGCGTACCTGAATCATTGTCACGGCCTCTTCTTGCGCCGTGCGGCGACGGGGCAGGGGACGCAGCTTCCTCCCTAGGCACGCCAGGCTCGCCCCGCCGCCCATGGGGCGCCTCCAGCGCTGCCCCGCGGCTCTGTCCTCTGTCCGCTCCTCACCCAATATCGGCAAGTCATGAACCCTCTGCCCCTGCACGGCTGGTGCGGGGCTTCCCCGGCCGTTGTGACTTCCCCTGGCCGTCACCAGCTCGACCGCTCTGCAAGCCCCTTCCCTCTCAGCTTTGCCTTTTGTTACCGGGCTCTAGAGCTGACCACAACGTGCCCCCTCCGTGGCCAGGACGACAAATCACAGAGCCGGTGCAGAAAGCTCTGTCTCCAGCTGGGGAAATTTGGCCTTCCCTACTCTGGTGGGAGGGCTTTTGGATCACTGAGTGGTACGGATTCAATGACAATGAAACTAGTAACTTGCAAAACAGTCTGCTTCGGAGGGTGTGCTGCTTTTGTGCAGAAGAAAAGCAAACTTCTCACCAGTCTATCACTAAAGTAAGCTGATAGTACCCGAGTAACTTGAGACTGAAAACCAGGTAAAGTTTCCACCAAGAATGACTTTGAAAACAGTTTCAGAAGGGGAGAACATACAGGAATTTCCTGCTTCTTTGTGTAATCTGCCTGCCTGTGTATATTAATTATTCCAATTTAGTTTTTAAGAGACTTCTTTTCCCTGCCTGCGAAAGCATGAATACTGCTAAGAGGCAAGAAAGGATAACCATGTGATGGCTGCATGGCACTGTAAGCTTAGTGACAGAGACTATGTTTCTTTCTTTGCCAAAAAGTGTTTGCTGCCCTGTGCAATGTAAGTTAGCAGAAATGTGCTATAAATTTACGTGTCTTAATTCTTAGATCTCCAGCTTTAGGAAAAGCATAGCTGCTTTACCCACACTGCTGAGAATCTGTAATTCCCACCAGAATCTAAGGCCATAACACTGGTTAACTCTTGGTACTATAATTAAAGGATTGTGGGCAAAACTTTTCAGCTGTTTTCTCTTTGGGTTACCAAGTTTCCTCCAGTACAACAAAGGAAAAGGTATAAACCAGTGCTTCCCTGCCTCTGATGCCTCCTGAGAAGCTCAAGACACGTTTCTTTGCCTGTCATGCTGTAAAATATGTTTGAATGGCAGAGAGTTCATCACCTATTTCCAAACATTTGAATTTCAGTGTTGAAGCAGAGGCATTTTAAAATAGGTTTAGAGGAACTGGATCAACTAGTTTTGTTTTTCCTCAAGTAATACAAGAAATGAGAAATAATTTCTAAACATTTGTGTTGAGATAGCAACTGGCATGTCATGATTTAGGTAAAAAAATATGTCTTTTTACAGAGAGAAAAAAGAATTTAAAATGCGCTTTAACACTGCTATTATTCATTTGTACCATTCGGGTGTCCTGAGTACTTGGCTGCCATTATGCCAGGCATTCAACTTCAAGAAACTGAAGTTATTTTACTTCATAAAATGAATTGATCTTGTGCACGAAGGAGTTCGGGTATACACCAAAAGCATAAAAGAGGTCATTTCTGGACTACCAATTTAATTTCACTGCATAAATCTTCCTGTGCTTTCCCCCCCTGCCCTCCATTGCCTGAACTCTGTGTTCAAAGAGTCTGAATGCACAAGTGAGTTATTTCTGTAGGGCAAGAAATAGATTAAGGGGAAAAGGGTCCTTGTACAGGGAAAGCTAGTGTTAGATGCTTGAAGCTCTGATATTGTCACTGTCTTTTCCTTGAGAAATTATGAATTATGACTAATGAACGGTATTTGAAATATCCCAAACTGACTGAAGTCATGATGTATAAATATGTATATGAAGGTCACTTTTATGAGCTCATCAAAAGCAACATTGCCAGCTAATGCTGTACTGGCTCATCCACTTTAAGGGGAGTTCATCTGGTCCTTGTTGGCTGATGCACAAATAAAAGGCAGGAGGAGGAGAGATCTTAAGTCAGTACTATTGCTTTGACATTATAGGATGGTTATTGACATGTTTGAAATACCTGAAATGAAATAGTATAAATGTGGAAAAGTCAACACCTTCTGAAAGACTTCACAATCCTACTTTAATGGGTTGATCATTTCCATTGCTTTAGTGTTTTGACTCTACTTTTAATTACTGTCATCTTCTAAATATGATTTGGTATATATTAAAGGGTTTGCAAAGCTTAACTAAACAAGCCAATGTTTCATATGGCTCTGCTGAGTGTCCTGATATTTAAAAAACCAAACAACCAATATTTGTTTTCTCAAAACCAAAGTAGAATCAAGACTTAAAAGAGGACAGAGGGTCATACTATTGGAAAATAACTATGGTTAGAGCTTTCTTTATTGTGTTACCCCTTTGTGTATCAATTCTTCAAATGCAGATGGGCAGCTTGTCAGCTATGCAAGAATATCTATTTTGGTCATAATTAGACTGGAATTTTATCTGTGAGTTCCACAAGGTGGAGATCCCATCCTCGACATGTCAAACACACTCAACTTCCATTAACTGCTAATTCAGGGAACTCATTACAACAAACCTGATCTAGTGCAGTACCTGCAATGAAAAGGGTAGAAAGTGTTTTTATTTATAGGAGAGGCAGACAAGCATTGACCCATCATTATTTAAGTAAGCAGAAATGGAAGAGTTTACTTAAATATTCAGTCCCTCCCTCCCCACCTTCCTCCTCCATTATTAGCATTTAGTAAAGATGGGTTTTAGTCTTGTCATAAGCAAAACCAGAGAGAGGTTGGGGAGGATCAAGGAGTGTGGGGAAAGAAGTAATGAAAAATGCATAGACGTGTAATGATTTGTGTGAGAAATAACAGTCTCACGCCGCTAAAATTTAACAAAGTTATTAAAAACCACAACCAGGAACAAAGGAGCCAGGGATAAGCCCAAGACTCCGGGTGGCGAGGCAGACAAAAGCAGCGTGCGCGACGCTGGGTGCTCCCCTCACGGACCGGCCGTGGAGGAGCTCGTGCAAGACACCAGCACAGCTCTTATAGACAATCTTTGTTCTCTTATTGGTTGGTTTTTCAGTCCGCCGCCTGATTGATCCTTTTCGCTCGACTCTGATTGGCTTTTTTCTAGGGCAAGTTCTGACCAATCATTTCCCCAAAGTCCCCCCCGATTGGTTGAGGTCTGACCCAATTGGAGTCCCGAAATCACCATAACACCGTGACTTCATCCCTGGAGTTTTCTGGAACCTGGCTCGGCGTCACCATCTTGGCAGCCCCCCCTTCATTGATTAACATTGAACATCAATTAAATACAACATTTAAACCCAAACAATCCTCATTACAACATCCTAACCCACACTGAACATGAATCACTTGAGCATTATTAAACCTGCAGCATTACATAAGGAATAAATAAAACATTTGAACTAGGTAAACCTGACCTTAACAATCGAACCCTTTAAACTTCATTAACATTTGAACTTAAGGTAATTTAGTAACTTAGTTTTAATGAACCTTTAAAAATTGTTCATAACAATTTGAAATTATGACGTAGATCACTTCTAGAGGCTAATGACCTGTCTTAGTTTAAGACAATTTCAGAGGTGGGCAATCTAAAAGGACTTACCTCCCCTTATACTTTTAACCATTCCCTTTCCACCAGTAAGGAGAAACAAATAGGAGCAGATAAAAGTGAAAAAATAGCAGTTTACTAAGAAGCTAAACAGCAACAGGCAAAAAATAACAGTAAATAATTACTAGATACAAAATTTCTAAATCTCAGAAACTCTCCGGGAACAAAGAGAAGCAAAATTGAGAAGTACCCCACTTCTGCAGGATGGCATCCGCCATGGCCAACCATCAATATTGTGTTGGGAAGACAAAAAGAAAGTGGCGGACAAACCCTCCCCAAAGACGGGGCTCTCTGCAGGTGACCGCGTGGTCCAGGAGAGAAAAGGGAAATGGTGGAAAAACCCTGCTTGCCTCCACCTTCCCCCTGGAACAAAAAAAAAGGGAAGGTAGAAGCCTTTTTAGTGGCAGATAGGAATTGCCAAGAGTGTGTGGGGTCAGTGTTGCCACTAGCTGCCACCTCCTGACACCCGCTGGGCTCCGCCAGTGTTGGTGGAGCTGCCTCGGGTCACCGCTCCAATGGAAGGGGCGAGAGGGGGAACCTCAGCACCAATACGCTGTGGCTTGATCCCCCGTACTGACTTAGTCTTCTCACTGCCAACAGGTGTTGCAAAATTCACTTCGAAGCAGTTTCTGATTGCAAAACGTAGCTTCTCAAGTTGCTACTGTTGCAAGACCAGAAAACCCCTGGAAACAACCACCTCTGGAGGCCAGGGAAAAACAAAAATATCAAAGCAGAACCTCTGCCTTGAGCAAAAGCCACAAGGCAAAAAAGATCTGCTTGGGCAGCTCCAACTTTTTAAAGGGACCCTGAGAGTCTGCTGGCCCTTGCAGTTCTGTTTCCTGGCACGGTGCTGGGTCTTAAAGAGACAGTAGCAATTTGGAGCATAGTGTGGGCTACTGTAACATTTTGGGTTACCCAGAACATGACCACAAACAGAGGAAAAGGTATATTAGCATCAAGTCTGCCATTAGCTTTCCAGGAAATTACCAGTGTGAAGCCATTATTGAAATTATAGCCAGTTATTTGGTGGGAGAGAAATTAGTCAGGCAAGAAGGACATTTTCCTTGTGATGCCATTATTTTTACTGAGCAGAAGAAAAATTATTTTGATTTCACAACGCTGCATCTCTATTTGAACATCTGCAGAGAAAGACACACAGAAGTTATTTGACATTCTTTCAAAGCTCCAGGAATTTTTAGCATTGTTGCAGAGGGAACAGGACCAGCGCCTAAATTTTGCATGTTGTCCAAGTTCTATTTGTTAACCTTCTGTTCTTCAAATACTTAGCTTCACTCTGTTTGAAAGTTTCGGTTTTCCAGTATGTGACTCCAAAAGACTCTCATTAGCCTTAGCAGTATATATTAACTGGCTATTTTTGATTATTCAGGTTATATGGATGTAACAAAAATTATGTTTTTAATAGAAAAATGACAGCCAGTTCTAAATGAGATAGATCAATCTACACTGGTGTTCTGGTTTTGTCTGGGATAGAGTTAGTTTTCTTCTTAGTAGCTGTTACAGTGCTGTGTTTTGAATTTAGTATGAGAGAAATGTTGATAACTCCCTGCTGTTTTACTTGTTGCTCAGTAGTGCTTACTCTGAGCCAAGGATTTTTCAGTGTCTCATGCTCTGTCAGTGAGCAGGTGCACAAGCAGTTGTGAGGTAGCACAGCCACGACAGCTCACCCAGAACAGCCAAAGGGATATCCCAGACCATAGAATGTCATGCTCAATATATAAACTGGGGGGAGTTGACCAGTACTGGTTGATTGCTGCTTGGAGGACTGACTGGGCATCAGTCAACAGGTGGTGAGCAATAGTATCGCGCATCACTTCGGGTAGGTTTTGGTTTTAGATCTGCTCCTCTCTTATTGTTATCTCCCTTTTCATTACAATTAATACTAGTAGCGGTAGTAGTACATTTTACTTTATTTGAATTATTCAATCCTTCTTCACTCAATAGACACGTTCTACCTTTTCTGATTTCCCCCCCCCCATCCTTCTGGGGCAGAGAGGAGAGCATGGTTGACCAGTTGCATGGTACTTAGCTGCTGGCTGGGTGTCTCGGGGTGATTTACGATGATAGTCTATTCCACGATCCTCCACTTTATGCCCAAAAATGGCTGCTGTATCTTTAAGACGTGGCCAGGGGAGGGAGGGGCTTTGGGCTCTTCCGCGGGCTTTCTCAAAGCCTCACTCCCCAGGCATCCGGGTGCTATGCAGTCTGCTTTTGCTTGGTTTTTGTTAGCCCAGGCAAGGAATTTTTTTCCCTTCCCTGGCCTTGGAGAAGCTGCAGCAGCAGTCCTTCAGCAACCTTTTGAGGTCAACTGGACAGTTTGTTAGTCCAAGACAAGAGAAATGTGGGCTGCAGGAGAGGGGCCGCTTAGGATTGGCGGGAGAGAGGCCGTTCTATTTCAGCCCCAAACCTCGGGAAAGCCGAGCCAGGGAGAGAAAGCACACCAAGAAGCTCCAGCCCAACTGCTTCTTCTGCTGTGGAGAGGAGGTCGACGCCAGAGAGCCACCAGATTTTCATCTGTTACCCAAATTGGTGCATGAAGCTCCTGTTTGCTTTTTTTTCTCCCTGAGAGCGACCCCGACACAATCTTGTACTGCGTGTTTCAAGCTGGCATTTTGGGGTTTTGTTCCAGTGTGTCAGGGGGGTAAAGGTCTGACAGTTTAATACCTAGCATTTATTTACTTTTTTTTCCTTGTCTTGTGCGCATTAAAAAACTGTTGGGGATTTTTTTTCTTCACTTTCATCCATTAGTATTTGTCAGGAAAATTAATCTACCAACTCCAGAGGTTTATGTCCAAAAAGGAGACAGAGGAGTCCCGTTACTTTATTCGAATAAAGGGAGAGGCCATGGGGCATTCCCCTGGGGTCTCTCAAATTTTTGGCGGACGCAGCCTCCCTTTTCTCCTAATATCCAAACCGTATTTTCCCTCTCTCTTTCCCCATTGGCTGAGGTACTTGAGAGGTACAGACTTCCTGTAATGACTAATTTTTAAGATTCCCTTTTAATGTATACCCCCCTTTGCCCTTTTTTAATTCCTATGGAATTTATGATTCTCCTCATTGTTTATTTGCAGACCTACAGTTTACTGATAAAGACAAATCTCTCTTTCCATTCATCAATCAGTGGAATCCTTTCTCATTGTTTCTTTTATCTCTTAGTGCTGCTTTTTATCTACTGGCAGGCCTACAGTTTATTTGTAAAGACAAGTCCCTCATTCCTTTCAGTATTCATTTCCTATTGGTGGAAAGGGATTTTTGTAACCCTTTTAGAGGAGATAACTCATTCCAGAGTGTCTTCTCCTTAATTTGTCCCTAAACTAAGACACTAGGGTTAAACCCTAGTGAAAGGGTGAAAGCCAGTTTGAACAGATCTCAATCAACAATTTTCTGTTAGAGTAATAATACATTGCATTTCATGCATAGGGCTTTAAACGGCACAATTTAAGAGCCAAGCAAAAACCAAGAAGTCTCTTCTAAAAACACTTCATGTTTTTCAGTCTGCACAAACGGTGCTGTTTTTGGTAAGGAGTTTAGAGGTAATGTCCAGTTCTAAAGACCAAAGAAACTAAAGTACTGCCTTCCAGGGAAGGTGAAATAGTACCTCAGCTGTGCAGTGCAGTATGTAGACCTTCTGACACTGGTGTGATACACTGATGTCAGTCACAAGCTCTGAGTCTGGTATCTATGCAAAAGCAGCATTGCTGTTAATAACTTCTACAAAACATATTTTTTTCCTGAGAAGGAATATGAGCATGCAGAGTTGAGGGGAAAATAGGTGTATCATGTTTAATATTTCCAGAGTGAATTCTAGACTCAGTATAATAATCAATAAATACTAACATCACAGAATCACAGAGTGATTGAGATTGAAATGAACCTCTGGAGGCCATCTGGTCCAAACTATTTCATCAAGCAGGACTGCCTAGCACCAATTGACCAGGATCACATCCAGAAATCTTTTGAGTATCTGCAAGGATGGAGAGTCCAGCACCTCTCTGGGTAATCTGTGACAGTTCTTGGTCATCCTCCCAGTAAAATAGTGCTTCCTGATGTTCAGAGGGAATCTCCTGTGTTTCTCTTTCTGCCATTGCCTCTGGTCCTGTCAGTAGGCACCTCTGACAAGAGCCTGGCTCTGTTGTCTTTCCAGTCACCCTTCAGATACTTCTATACATTGATGAGATCCTTCCTGAGCCTTTTTTCTCCAGACTTCATAGTCCCAGCTCTATCAGCCTTTCATCATAGGAAGTACGCTTTGGTCCCTTAATCATCTTAGAGGACCTTTGCTGGACTCTTTTGAGTAACTCCCTGTAACAGGTAGCCCAGAACTAGGTCAAGCATTTCATCACCAGTGTTGGATAGAGAAGGAGCACCTCTCTCAGCGTGCTGACAATACTTTGCTTAATGCAAACCAGGATACTGGTAGTCTTCTTTGCCACAAGGTGCACATCATTGGCTCCTGGCCAACTTGATGTCCATCAGGACTCTCAGGTCCTTTTCTGACATGTTGCTTTCCAGCTGGGTGGCCCCCAGCATATAGTGATGTGTGGAATTGTTCCTCATCAGGTGCAAGACTTTGCACTTCTCTTTACTGAACTTGCCAAGGTTTCTGTCTGCCCATTTCTTCAGCCTGTCAAGCTTGTGCTGGATGGCAGCATGCCCCTCTGGCCCAAGAGCCATTCCTCCCAACTTTGTGTCATCAGCAAAATCACTCTGCCCCATCGTGAAGATCACTATCAAAGATGTTAAACAGGATTCACTTTGTATTTACTCTTGGTATTGACACTGCTATTTTCCATCCTCCAGCTAGACTTTGCATTGTTCATCACCACCCTGAGGGCCTGGCCATTCAGCCAGTTTTCAATTCACCTCCCCATCCAGCCCCTACAGCACCTGCTCGACAGTCTATGAGGCTATTACATGAGACAGTGTCAGAGAGCTTACTGAGGCCTGGCAGACAGTAGCTACTGCTCTCCCCTCATTTACCAAGACACATCAGTTCATTGTAGAATGTTATTAGGTTGGGGAAGCATAACTTCCCTGTAGTGAAACATGTTGACTACTACTGAGGAGTTTCTTGTCCTTCATGTGCCTTGAAATGGTTGCCAGGATGAAAATGTTTTCCAGTATCACTTTCCTAAGGATCGAAGTGAGGCTAACTGGCCTGTAGTTCCCTGGCTCCTCCTTCTTGCCTGTCTTGAAGACAAATATGACATTTTCTCTCCTACAGTCTTTGGGCACTTCTCCCAGATTCTGTAATCAAGCAAAGATAATCGAGAGTACCATGCAATGATGTCTGCCAGCTACATTAGCACTTGTGGGTGTTTTCCATCAGGGCCCATGCATTTATCTCAACAAAAGTTGCTATACATTACACTCATTTTCTGTGGTACCAGCAACACTTTATACCAATGGCAGTAAAGAGTTCTGAAATGGTGAGGTTGGTACCCTGGCTAACCTAATCAGTTCTAGATCTGAATACAGCATAAGTATGAGGGAGGTGAAATAAAATAAGCCTGAATCTCATCTTGAGACATATTGATGAAGTGTATATTTGTGCTATTTTGGCTGGGGTAGAGTTAATTTGTTCATAGTAGCTAGTATGGGACTACATTTTGGATGTGTGCTGAAAGCAGGGTTGATAATATAGAGATGTTTTTGTCATTGCTGAGCAATGCTTGCACAGCATCAAGGCTTTTTCTGCCTCAGCAGTGTGTGGGCTGGGAAAGCACCAGAATCTGGGAGGGGACACAGCTGAGATAGCTGACGCTAACTAAATGGGATATTTAATGCCATATGATGTCGTGCTCAGCATATAAAGCTGGGAGAAGAAGAAGAAAGGGGGAATGCTTGGCGTGATGGTGTTTATCTTCCTAAGAAACCATTAGGTGTGATGGAGCCCAGCTGTCCTGGAGATGGCTGAACACCTGCCTGTCTGTGCGTAGCAGTGAATGAATTCCTTGGTTTGCTTTGCTTGTGCATGTGGCTGTTGCTTTTTCTATTAAACTGTCTTTATCTCAATACACACAGATGAGTTTTCTCACTTTTCCTCTTCCAATTGTCTCCCTCGTTCCACTTGTGAGAGAGTGAGCAAGTGGCTGTGTGCTGCTTAGTTGAAGGCTGGGGCTAAACCACAGCATTAGAGCCAGAAACTGAAAGTTCCCGAACAAAAGCATGGCCTTTACACTGTCAAAATTCCTCTATTTCCTCTGTTCTGCTAATAATTATCATTATTATTATTGAGATACTTTTAAATACTGTTCTGAACTTTGTTATGAGAAAACTTGTGTGAATGTAATTCCCATCAAGAACTAAGAACTGAATCTCCACGACCCACTTATCCAAGATGTGTAACTACGCTGGCTCACAATCTGAGACCAGCATATAAAAATAAACTAACTCACGTTGATTGTTTTGGAGAAAGAACTGAACAAAATTCACATATCAAAAACTGAACAAAGTTCACATATCAACAGTCCCACTCTGGCCATTCTCTTATCTCTATCCATTACCTCTGTTAACCTCTCCTTTTGATACCCTCACAATAAAGCCTAACCAAAAAAATTTCCCCACAAAGAGGCTAATGATAAAAGGCTTCAGAAAAGATGCCATTTAGCTCTGCTATTCAGCTGCAGGAACACCCTGTTTCCTGCTCTGCCATCCAGTTATGGGGAAAACATTGCTCTTTCAGCCCAAGCCAAAAACATGGGAGGTCGAGAAAGGACAGTCAGACGTGGCAGACTTAACCGCTTCACTGTGTCTGGGAAACCTAATGAAAAGACATGTGTTTTATAATCCCAGTATATGTGCCTGAAAAGATTAGAGAGAAAAGGGGGTTAAGCTAAACCATTGAAATTGCTCCCATATAGTTATGTCCTTAACTCTCCCACTGCAAATAAAACCTCACCCTGAAAGTAAATAAGCTAAGAGTATCATCTTTTGTCAAAAGCCGCCACAGTAGAAAGAGAAAGGCAAACCTCTGCATAAATGCAGATCTGAATGAGAATTGTTCAGGTTTTGTGTTTGTTCTTAAATCAGCTTAGCTATTGATGAAAAATAGGAACATGTACTTAAAACTCACTTTGTTATAGTGATGAAGACACTAGCAAAAACTCTGGTGGCACCTTGTAAAGAAAAATAAATTTAAAAAAACTCCAAACATACTACATAACTGTGCTGGGTTTCCAAACACACAGCCATACAACAGACAGTTAATGCCTGCAAAATTCCACTTTTTTCTGAATGCTGTCTGGGACCAATTTAATACTTTCCAGACCCATCCCTCTCCCATCTCTGCTTGCTAAAAAAGAGCAGTGAAATACGAGGAAATGGTCCTCAGCTGCAGTCATGTTTTCATTTGTCCAGTGTCTGAGCTTTTGAACTGTTCCACATCCCCTCTGCCCCAGCCTTCTGATGCTTTGGTCATTCCAGGAGCAGGCAGGTGACTTGAGCTTGACCTCTGCCAGACTTTTGTTACCCACAACCAAACTTGTCTCTAAAGAGTGCCTTCAGAAAAAAAATCGGAACAACAACATGTGCAAAGAGTACCTTTGCAGAACTGAGGACAGTTTATAAAAGTTTATAGAGTTCCTCCAAGTATCCAATAAATTTTCCCCTTCCAAGGCTGTCTCCGCACTCTTAAACATATTATCAAAACCACTCTTTCTTCTAAGCCTGTAACCAAAAACACCCTTTCCAAAGACATTTGCTTACTTATACCAAATGAAAATGAAAATCTGTTTTGATATGTTTATGCTGTTATTTTTAAAGAAAAAATATTTGGTTCTACTCAAAGCTGTGTAGCTTTTATGGTCTCCCATAAGTGGTTGAACAGTTGATAAGATATGCAGATACAGTTAATCAGTACAGGTAATTGCATCTTGCATAATGAGCATAAATGAGTAAGAGGACGATAGATAGAAAAGTGAGATTTCAAAGTAAAACAAAAGTAGTTTTTGCAGTTTTAATGCAGTTTGGGGTCTGAAGTGTATTAAGTATACTGTAGGCTTCAAACTGCAAATGCTTACATGTGTGCATAATGTTCCTCTTGGAAGGAGGTTCTAGTGTGAGCCATCTGGTAAATTAATTTGTGTATGTATTCATGTGTCTTTTGCAAAGCTGACAGGAGACTCCTTGATGTGGACAGTAGAAAAGCCACCAAAAACAAGGATATGATAATCTGTGAGGGCTGCATCCTTAACCTTTGAAAGTCACTACTTCAGTTACCCTAAAATATAGCAAGTGTTACTCTGTGTTGCTCTTCTCTGCCAACAATCCTTTCTCCAGAGCGACAATTAAAGAGGCTAGGAGAGCCCTTGCCTTCACATTTTGCCATGTTCAAGTGAATCCCAGCCTGATGCCAAGTTTTCACCTCTGTATTTCACTTCCCTGGAAGAAGAGATGGAGAAAAGACAGCCTGATCTCTGCTGGACCACAGGGTGCACACTCATCACCTTGGTCAGCTAGTTTTGGGGCCTTGAGCCACACAACACTATTAGTGCAAAATAACTACTTTTTATGTGAATGCGTGTGTACTGGTTCAAGTGATAGAACTGCCCCTTCCAATTTTACACGTGTCTTTTCCATCTTTGTAGTTTTTCATCCAAGTCTCTTCAACTCATGAAAACCAATGTAGTTGTTTTTTCTATTCCTAGAATCCATATGCTCCCGAATAATCCTAGATTGCTTGCGTGTTAAATGGAAGGTCAAAAAACTTCCACTGTGGACACAAAAACTCAAAATCATTTGAGAAAAGGAGAGACTATAGCTGGCTAGATTAAAGATGCATATGCTGAACTGAAAGCAAACCATTTATTTTAGTTGCTTTAACTTTAATAAATTTCTAGTGAAGGTAATGTTAAGAACAAGATCTTCAGAAAAATTAGGAAAATAAATGGGGGTATGCTTGAAGTCATATAAAATCCTCATTCCCTCATAATCATAGTACTGCAAAAGTCTCAGAACTGATCTGACTGTGTAACTGCAGCCTAGAACACTTACACACCATTACTAAAGCAGCTATGTCAACATTCCTTTAGTCACTTTATTTCCAGCTGTCATACTGCAGTTTCTAGTGCATATTCAAATTTCCACTTGATAAAAATGAAACCATTATTTCCTTTACTTGGACACTGACAAACAGCAAAATGTTTAGGCCTTTTGTACATGTTAAAAATATATTAATAACCAATCAGGCTATATGAAGAATGAGTTCCCTATCCCATACAGGCTACACATAATTTCTAAATTCACCTGACCTCCAAATAAAACCCTACCATGCTCAACAATCTCAATTAAAACCCACATGTTTTTATATATACATCTTGGGAATGAGTCTCAAAATAGAGAATTTTTTTCAGCGGAAAGAAACACTGTCTTTTCATTTTGAATTTTCAATATCCAGTGGTAAAGTCAATGAAAGTGAAAAGTCTCTCCAAAAAGAAAACATTAAAATGCTGAACTAAAAAGTCTGATGTCAAAACTGTAGTTCTCAAATCAAAAATCCAAAGAAAATGACCTAATTTTTAAATATTTAAACAAATGTCACAATGTGTCCTCACACAGCAGAACTTTGTCCCAGTTTTAGTTTCTAACGTTGTATAGAATATTTTGTGTTTTAAGTTTTCAGTGTAAAAAGGTTGACTAAAAATCATTCATTATAGGGAAGTTAAATTTTAGCCATAATAATTAAGGTTTTGAAAGACTTAAAGTTTCATTTCCCCCAACTGGTCTAAGAAACGTAGATTAATTTTGTTGAATGCCACTGCAGTCTGAGAAGAAATAGGTAGTTGCGAGTCCTCATACAAATTCCTTAATGCATCTCATTTTAGTCTGGCAAGCTTCACATTAGGGAGTTACATACAGCATCCCTTGTTACCCCAAAAGCTCACTGAAATTTTCCTGCAATGCAGAATATCCAGATTCTCAAAATATTTAGGTAACTGAGAGTGCAAACACTGAGCAACATATGGAAGTGCATTTGTGTTCAGTTGTCATCAAAGATAGATTGAGGTCAACTACCCAAGATTTATGTTTATTTCTATGGCTAATACAGATAATGTCTTTTCCTGAATGCCCATATTTAAATAAAGTAAAAAAAATTAAAGAAGGTAATAAAGTCTCTGCAGAAAATAGCCTTGCTGCATCTCTTCTCAAAGTATCTTCTGGTAATGTCTTTAGAAAGTAGTATAACAACAATAGTAAACAAGAAGATTAATTGTGAAAAATTTTAACAAGTATTTGAGTATTCTGTTTCCTTTTCAAGAGTTGATCAATTCCGTTTTATTAGGAGCCGTAAGAAGACACTTGTAAAATTGCACTACTAAGGAAGGCTTGACCTTCTGAAAATTTGACCATTTGTTAAGATGTCAGGTTTTAATTATGCCAAATTTTCTATTGACCCTGTACAGTCTCATTTCCTTTTTTGTAAGTTGGCATAACACTGCAGTATCTTTCACACAGTATATGCAGTTAAGTTAAATTAATCAGTGTTTCTGCAACACTTTGAAAATTCTAAATGAAAAAAGTCTGTAAAAATAAGGATTAGTTATTCTTGCAAATCCATTAAGATGCATAAATCTGTGTGGCTCAAGTGAGGTGGAGGGGGGACGAGTGGAAGGAGGTTCAAAGGGTTTCTTTTTTGGTAGTTTCTTACTCCTTAAGACCTCAGTCCTACCATTAATGTGTGTAAACATTAGTGTATATACTTATGAACTAAGTAACTTCTGTGAACACATCAAACAGAAGAGGACGCGAGCTAGCATACTGTTCAGCAGTGTAAAGAGGATTCTAGTTTGCATGGTTACACACCTTAGGAGGCTGAAAAACACTGCTTCTGCTATTTTCTATGTCTGCAATTTCCATTTGGCTGGGGAGGGAACATGCATTTTTAAACACATACACAGCTGATGACAAAGGAGAAGGATAATGCATTTTGCCTATCCCTAGTGCATGACAACAAGGATTAAATGGGTTTAAACAGTAGCAGTGTAATTAATGTCAGTTATTGGGAAAAATTTTCTACTGATAAAGATACCCTAGACTGAACTAGATTGGCAAGCAAAGGGAGGCTGGAATCTACTGGAAGTCTTTAGAAGCACATATCAACATCTGCCAGAAGCAGGACACAGGTATTTCTGCTTGCAGACAGATGTTGACCTACAGAGAGGAGTTTAGTCTCTGCCACATTATTTTATACTGCAGGTTCCACAAAATGTTCTTTCAGGGAGTACTAGAAAAATGGGAGATATCTATATCTATATCTATAGATAGATATAGATATAGATAGATAGATAGATAGATAGATAGATAGATAGATAGATAGATAGATAGATAGATAGATAGATAGATAGATAGATAGATAGATAGATAGATAGATAGATAGATAGATAGATAGATAGATAGATAGATATAGATATAGATATTGATATAGATATATAGATATATATATATTCTCCCCACAGAATTACCCTTGTCTTTGTAAGGAGAGCATAATCCAGTTCTCCCACTTTGGGTCTGGACATAAAAAGATAACTTTGTTCTCCATAAAATATAAGTTTGAGACACGCCATTAGACTGTGAACATTTCCTAAGTCTTCATAAGACAGGCTGGACATCATTCATTATGTAGAGATTGTTTATGGCATACTTTGGCTGAGAAATCCACTTAACCTTCACGCCAAACTACTCAACCAAAAAGCAGAAGGCGAATGTCCTGTTGACAAAATATTCACATGCTTCTATTAGAGCATGTGAACCTGAATCTTACCCCACTGGAAAAGTAATATACTACCCATGATTTTTTTGTCTCAGCACCCGTCTCACAATCTTCTCTGAATAACTTTTAACATTCAATGTAGTCCTCTCTCTTGATGGCTTTAGAACCAGAAAACAAAGAGTTTTGACTCATCAGTACAGAAGGTCTGTAGATAAAGTAGAACTGAACAATACATTGGGCATTTTGGGGCAACTAAGTAAAGAATGATCCAGCACCCTGGGGTAGGAGAGGCAACCAGGAAGAGAACAACCCAAAAGAAGAGAAAATTACTTGCATGATCTTCGCTTTCCTTCCTATCCACTTTGTTCTTAGACATATGTTGTGTGTGTGCTGAAGAAGCAAGGGGGAGACATCTGACTAGCTGTGAAAAGCCACCACCATTTCTGTACAATAATATACCTTTTCTTGGAGGCCATATAATAGCAATCTTGGCTGTTGTCTGTACTGTAATGCATAATAATAAGCCCTCTCCTGCTGTGTCTTCAGCTGAGGATAAATTAGTTCCAGCGCAAAAGATAAAAAGCAGACAGGAGAGATTGAAAGAACCTACCTGTCGACACTTGAGATACACCTATACAAGATGTGAGACCTTCTGGTTTATAAAAATAACCATATCACCAGGTCTTCTGTTGGAATGCAGTTCCCAGGAGGTCAAGGAAGAATCTCATTTTTCAGATGCATGTCCATACCAGATCTATGGCAATACGATCATCAACAAAATTTACTTACAGACCTTTTTTTCTTCACAAAGAACTAAGATGCATGGCAATGTGCTCAGGACCACACACATGCAGTACCACCAGAGAGATTTGCGTTCCTGCTTCCAGAATCGGAATAAGCAAAAACAAGTTATAAAGAGTTCATGAGCTGAAACATTGCAATTAATTCAGAGAGGAAAAATAGATGAAATTATAATAATTCACAAAAGAATGATGCACTTTTTCAGTAATACCTTGAAGCTGAATAAAAGAACCAGAATTTTGTTGGATTCTTCAGGCAAAACTAAAGCTGTCACTTTTGCCTTTTTAGTACACAGAAGCACAGATATCCCAAATGCTTAAATCTTAACCATAGAAAGTTTTAGTAATAAATGACATACTGATGTTTATCTGTATAAATGCTCTTCAATGTCACATGTCAAAGAAAGCAAGTAAAGAGTATGTGCTGTAGCTGTAATAGAAAGAATGTGTATAAGATCAATGGTCATTAAACTATTTGAAAAATCATTGCTGATTTTCAAATAACTTGTAAAAAGGGAGTTAAGACCAGGTCAGGCCCTTATGCTTATAAGCAGCTGTTCTTAATTCTCAAGAAACTATTAAGAATTTTTAATGTCCTAAGCAAAAAGAGAAGTAGTGAAGGTTTAAGTACTCAGAGCAATGTCTGTTCTTGCCTTTCTCCTCACATTTGAATATTATTTTTTCTAAGTGAAAGCATCAACCTTTCCTATCCTAAGTGGAAAATTCCATAGGATTCTCAGTCTGTGGGAACAAGATCACTAAGCTGTGCCACATTGCCATCTGAATGTTAGACCATTCAGGTGAACGTCCTTCCGGACATCCTCTGCAGTCCAAGCTGGGATTAGGTGTGGAAGTTAGAGGAAAATAGGGAAGGGGGAAGAAGATGTATTTCCACTACTTTACCGTAGAGAAGTTAAAGATGGAAAAATATAGCATCCTATGGCTTAAATGGAAGTCAAGGGACTATTGTCATAGAGAATGGATGAAAGGCTTTCTTCTTCTGTATAAGGAGAAAAGAACCAAAGTTCCCACAGGCAATGCCATATCAGAATTTGGCACAGCAAACAAAACCCTGTCATGCTGGGAAAACATACCTCTGTACATATGGAAGCTTTTTCTGGATGCTTTTTTTTTTAATTTTTGGGGTGGGGAGGAAGAGGGGTAAGACAAGCCTGCGTTTAAACAGAAATTGTCACTGAATCCTCTTTAATGAGAAAACTACTAGGCACACGCAACTGCTCTCAGCCCATTGATCCAGCCTGCCCTCAACCCAATCAACAATGCAATCCTGCTAGGCATCATCTGAAAATTAACTGACGGTGCACTTGATCCCCTCCTCCAGATCATTGATAAAGATATTGAAGCAAAAAGTTTTAGATCTAACAGCAAAAAAGCTGTTAGACGAACATTCCTAATAACAATTTTGAGTCAAAATTGGGAACATATTGGGAATTTATTTGCCACAGACATGTTCAAAAACCCAACAATTTTCAGGCATTTACACACTAGAACATCGAAGATTTTGTAAAGACACTCCCAAAAATCCACTCAATTTATTGCATCATGGTATAGGTGTTTTGTTTCTTTTAATTACTGCCAGGATATCTCATCTATCTTTGTTTAATGGATAACCAGGTTTTATCCAGCTAAACAGAGCTTTATTAAATTTACTGTCCTAGCTAACTAAGATATAACTCGCTGTCGATATTAAGCAAGCCTGGCACAAATACCAAGCCCTGTGGAACACCACCTGTGAGTGACAGTCAGCGGATTGTAACTCTGTTCACCACCACTCTTTAGGCTCAGCCATTCATTCAGGTTTTACACAGCAAAATCACATCTAAAAATTAGATATTTTTGTTACTTTCATTACTTCTGTGAATCAACCAGTTTCTTGTTTTCAGTGAATGCTTTGGCGTTTTAATCTTTATTAATAATATATCCCAGCTTAATGATTTACCATTGGCAGAAAAGTGCACCTGTATGTGAGCTTTTAGCCCTCTAGACACTGAGACAGGTTGAAGTGTTTACTTGCTTTTCATCAATGACAACCGCTAAGCGAAGTCAGTTATGCCAGCTCAGCCAAACAGCAGTGCTTTGGTTCAACCTTCATATGTATATCTCAATCTTATGTAAATGTACGGAAGACAATATGAGCTTGACCTGGATAATGAAGGCTGGCAGAAAATGCATTTTAAGAGTTTCTTATGGAAAGAACAAACAGATTTCTCCTAAAATATTCAAAACAGTCTCCCAGGCTGGGAGGCAGCCAAGTAACAAAACGGCTCTAAGTTCCAGTTTTATTTTCACTCATGGCTAATGTAACACGGCAAGGGATATTACTAGATTAACCAGATCAGTCAAGATAGTTTTTAACAGGAAATATATATAAATACTTGTATAAGTAGGGTGTATATAAGAATTCTGTCAGGCAGCTGTAAATATCCCTGAAAACCAGAACAAAATACATCTGTACTGGGGTCTCCAATCAGCTACTTATTCTGTGAAGGTGTGAGCTGTTCTTTTTCTGCCTGAAGAAATGAAATTATAAGGGGCACATCCATTCCCTCATTTTCAAAATAAATGTCTGCGCTTTTGTTTTGGGGGTGTATGTGTGTGTGTGTGTTTGTTACTTGTACTAGACATCTGTGCTTATGTGTTGCAGTGACCCAGACTATCTTGGGTGATTCAGAAAGGGTTAATTTCACTGCACCAGACTCTGCCTCAGAGGATAGGTTCAAAGAAGACTCCACAGTATAAAAATTCTTAACCCCGGAGGTCACCTGTGCCTGCCTCCACTCTTCGTTTCAGAGATTCAGGCCTCTCACAGGACAGTGTGTTTCAAGATTATCTTGAGCTGTACTACCATTTGTAACTTAGGCTAAGTTCCTCCTCTGAGATGTTCCTATTAGTTCTTTGTCACGCGTGTCACCTTTAGATTGGCTATCTCTGTTATACCTCTCTCACTTTGTAACCCTATAAAAACATGTAACCAAAGGGTTAAGGGGTCTTTCTGTGAGCTCCCCTTCAAGAAAATAGACTTGGAATAAAGCTACAGAAATTCCAACTCTTTCCTCCTTGTCTTCGCTCCTGCCGAACTGAAGCCCAGAGACTGCTTGTTGCAAACGGCTTGGGGTGAAGAAGTGACCCTATCTGGACCAGACGCCGCCATCCTGTGAGGGTGGCTGCCTGGATCGACAGGCCCAGCCAGAGCAAAGCAGCAGGCAGCGCGGCACTTATGCAGATGAATTGCTTCCCTAGAAGCTGTCATCATCCCATACTAACATAATCCTTAGGCCCCACTGTGGAGCTGGGCTGTAGCCTTATTTTCCATATGTCATTTCACAAGGTGGACAGTTCCTGCATCTTACAGTACACTATTGCGATGCCTTCTAATAATCTGATTTACTTTTAAAAGGCATCTGTTTAATTGCAGTACCAAATTAAAAGTTAGTTTAAAATACTTTATATATTTGTGTGTGCACACAGATTTAGAATCTAATGTTTATGGAAAAGGACTGTAACTTCCTTATACATAAATAAATAGCATTGCACAGTGATCTTTCACTAGAAGCCTCAAGTCTTTTAAAGATCTAAGGAGAAAAGGGAAGAGATACTTTTACAAGTTAGCGCAATTTTTGCATTGCCGTCTTTGGGTATAATATTGATTTTGAGCATCTGTGTAGCTAATTATTTCCACTAGTTTAGTGCATTCTGCATTGCTGTTGATGGCAGCAGAATCTCACCCTTACATTCTTATGTCCAGTATTCTGAATATTTATATTGACTTGTTCATTTGTTGCTTTTATCTAATTAGTTGCTAATTATAGCCTTTTGATACAGAGTATCTCCGTGTATCACTGAAGGACTGTGCATCAAGCTATATCTTTTCAGTAATTTGGTTTTCTGTCTAGAATTATTTGGCTTCTTTTACTTAAACAAATCGACAAATACTGAAAAAAATGCCTAAAAATTACAGCTGAAAGTCATTCAGTTGTCTACAGAAATAAGTAATTTCAGGAGGATTGTGTAAGGCCCATAAAATCTGAATCTACTTTATAAACCAAATTAAAGTTTTTAAAGTTCTAAATTCTACACTAAATTGCAATCTGACATTTAATATGAAGCCATAAATAGCTAATGTCAGGACTTGATGGGTTTTTTCAATCCTTTTGTCTTTTAAGAAGAATAAGACCACCCACTCAGACCGCAATTAAGCACTTGAAAGAATAGTTGTAGTTTGTTTAGTACAAATAAATAGGAAGAACATTAAACCTAATTCAGAAAAGGATGATTAAATGACTTAAAGCAGGCCTAAGCTTCTAGACAAAAAACTGAAAGGGCTTAGGGCCAGGAACCTTATACAAAAAAAAGGGTGATAAAACCACCACTGACTGCATTAAAAACAGTGCAGGAGAAAACGGACTACACACAATCCAATATGAATCCAGCAGAAGCCACTTTATTCCCCCCAAGCACCCTGATTATACACTGTGCTCCCCTTGTCCAGGCGTCCACACATTACATGATTGGCAAAGCAATACACACACATAAAACATGTAATGATTTAATTGGATCTCTGGCTCTGTTCACCCAGCTACTGTGCATCTATTCACACAAATCATCAGACAATTTTCTACCTCTTGTTTACATTCTTCTCCGGCTGCTATTCCTGTCCTCGAAGAATCAGTATTGTCTCACTGTGTACGTTCTCTACGTGCTCTGTTCACTTGTCGCTGTGGCTGGTGCACGTGTCCATTTTCTTGCAAAAACTCTGTCTCCACAAAACAGGATCATGTTTCCAATCTTACACAATTTAATTACTTCTACTAATGCCAATGATAAAACAAAAATCTGATCAGAACCCTTAATTTCCTTCTTGTATGTTAATTAGAAACTGAGTCCACTTTCAGTTACATATTTTATAGTATTTACCTTATTTTACTTTTGCTTGCGCTGTAAACTGTTGTAAAACACACAAACCAAAAAACAGGTTTTTTGGAAACCTGTAAAATATGTCTCATAGAGGTTAGAATTTAGCCAACCTGTATGGAATCAGATGAATCAAAACTTTTGCATCCTGTTTCCTATGTTTTCTTAACAAACAATGGCCTGCAAAAAACAGGGTAGAACTGGGAATGGTGCTATCTGTCTCATACTAGAAGAAAATATGCTTCAGTGGCCATATATCCTTGCCTGCCTTGGTGTTTTCAGAATCCCTCATCCACAGCTGGGAAACCAGAGCTAAGGGGAACTGTGTTACAATTGCTGCTGTACAAGAGGTGTGATTCAAACAGAAATTTTTTTAACTTCCTCAAAGCACAGAGCTGATTTTTAAAGCCACCCCACAGCTAGGTGTTACAAATTCCCCTGAGAGTCCTCAGTATCCTAGCATATTAAGAACATGTTTTATATAGAGTAGGAATACAAAAGAGAGAGTAGGTCAGAAATTTTCTAGATTATTTCCTGATAGAACAAGTGTATTTCAGCTTTGCTAATTTTATCCAGTGCTATGTAGCTTGGAATAAAGTATTTTAGCTCTAGAGTGATTTGGCGTAAAGTGAAATATTTCTGCGTAGCAATTGTTTGGTTTTATGCTGTATCCGTGTTCAACTGCATTACTTCATGGTGATGCATTGGCACACAGAGTTATGCTTCAGCTGGCCACAGAATAATGATGTCCAGTAAAAATATCCTATGAACTGTAAGAATTCAGCTGTAGGTTCATTCCGATCCTGCCAGTTTTACTGCTTGGATTTTTCTAAAACTGAAGGTCATACCTAACTGGTCAGTCTTGTCCAAAATTCTGCGCCGACAATTTTGTGTTTGGAAATGCATACTACAAAGCCAATTGAAAAGTCAAGGTCGCAAGGATATGTTGTCTCTTTAAAGCAGTAAACTATTACTTTTTTCCTACATTTTTCTAGTTGATGGTGTAGCAACACTAATAAACTTCTTATAATAGAAATGTGTTCTCAAACTTCTATACTTTCATCTTTTTTTCATTAAAAATCGTTTCAAGACATTTTTTCCACAAGTGTTTAAATACTGCTCTACCTCCGATCCAGGTGAAGTCAATTGGAGTTATTACTCCTGATTATCACAAAAGCAGAGTTATGCCAACAATGAGTGCATTTGACTACTCATCTGCTACAAAAACAAGCTATTGATTTTTAAGATTCAGCATCTAAAGATTAGAAAGAGTTGAAAACATTGAATTATATAAATGGGCCAGTTTGCTTCAAGCATTTAATCTGGTTTTATTTTCTTCTTGCAATGCCAGCTAAAACCAGTCTTTTTCCAAGTTACTGTTCAGAAGGAAAATTAGTACAGTCAGACAAAAATCCCTTGATGGTTAACTGAGCTATGGTCAGCCACAACAGAAGAATAAAGGGTGTAACAGCTGGGACTTCATAAACTCCTCAAAATTTGGTTGAGACTGTGACCTTCTGTATTAAGACACATTATAACATAACATAACATAACATAACATAACATAACATAACATAACATAACATAACATAACATAACATAACATAACATAACATAACATGTAGGATCTTGCCAAACCAGCAAGAAACCCTACTTTTCCAGCACTTTTCAGTGGTCCCATAAGGCAGCATGACTTTTATCTGCCTTAAATACTCCTCCTAGTCTCAAATTATCTCTTTTGAATATCACTACTGCACTATTCACTTTGCACTTTCCAGACAGAGAAGACAGCGTATGATTCACAGCAAAAAAAATTGAACCACCTGTGAGTGAAAGTAAAGAAGTCTGTTAGAATAATCCTCTCAGCACCATAAGTGCTTGGTTTCTCTATTTTCTAAGCTGGTTTACTTTGCATTTAATAAACATATAGGCAGAGATATCAAGAAACTGGGAGAAATTTAAACACCGAAGGCAAGACAGTAAAGCAGAAGTAATGCTAAAATCTTTAAAGGGAATTTAACAGCTTTCACGTGTATTTTAGCCATTCAGCAGGCTTAGGGTACAAGACTAGACATCTAGGGAAAGTCTTTGGTATGCTGTATAGATGCACAGATTTCAGAAAACTTGCTTTGAACCAAATTATAATCTGCAACCTTTTACAAAGGTTTCTCAGATTGCTCCAATTGTTGAGCAACTGATTCTCACTATTTGATGGGTCCTTCAATAAAATCATCCTTACAATGTATAACGGCTATTTCAGGCTATGAGATGGCATTTCTTATTAATCATCAATGATAAATATTCATTTGGAGAGGCCATATGCCATGTCATTACTAGAATTCATGTCTGTCCACTTAGAGATAAATGAACTGGGACAATAAATCTTTTGACCAGTGTTACAACTTGTTGTGGTTACAGGAGGAAGAGTGCAAATATAAGTGTAGTCAAACTATGTATTCTACATCCATCTACATTATTCCTGATGAACTGTTAATGGTGGGTTGTTTGCAACAGCTGCCCAGTGCACATCCCACCCCTCAGGCAGGCTGAGTGTTAAATGAGATAAGGAAAAAGAAGCAACCCTGTAAGGCAGTGATGCCTTAGGATTTTAGCTTTTGTATTTTCATATATTTGTAATCCTGCAATTCTTTAGTGTACAACTCTAAATTCCATATAGAGTGTTAGCAACTGCTTTCCCCATTTTGGTCAGACACAACAATTCCTCTCTAGGCCTGAGAATCAAGGACACCTCACTGTTTCAGGCCCCGAGAAATGTAAACAAAAGTGAGTTGGAGCAGAGCAAACTAGGAGAATGGGAGTCCACTGCCTGAAGCTGTAATTGGACATTTAATCTCTGATATGCAAATGGACAAAACTTATATCTGTCTGAAAAACTTGTGACTGTCGTCCATCTTGGGTGTAGTCTCTGCGAGACTCCTGCACTGCCCAAGGTGTACCCTGTGAAGGCCTTTCAATAAATAGCTACCCTTTATCCTTTCACTCTGTCTAGCCTCTGTTCCAGGTCAGCCTCTCCAAGGCATCAATACTCTTCAGAGTATTATTGTCTTTTACTGTAGTAGCCAAATTAAGTTCTATGTTCTCACTACATCTTTGTAGTCCTCCTTAGTCACCTGCCCCTTCTTCCAAAGATAATAAAATCTCCTTTTGTTCCCGAGTTCCAGACAAAGCTCTCTATTGAGCCAGGCTGGTTTTCTTCCCTGCTGGCGCATCATTCGACCCCCATGAAGTGTAATAGTGGATAACAGTCCCTGTTTCTAACAAATTGTGATATCCTTTCAGTAACATCCAAGATCTTAGAATCAGGAAGGTAGCCAGCTTCACATGATGCCCTGCTTCATGACAAACAGGCTCCTTAGCACCCCTTAGCAGTACCCACTTAGGAAAAGGCATCCTATCTTTCTGTCGTTTCTAGTGTGTACTGCTGGTATGGTTTCTCCCTGCGGAACTTGCACATACGTGTCTTTAGCTCTTAAGACACCATATCTGTTTCTGGTATGACACTGTGGTAAGACACCACCTGATTGATATGCAGAAGGGTGGGAAGTGAAGTGGAGTCTTGCTCTTGTGGGTCATCATGGTCTACAGTGCCTCATTCTGAGTAACATCAACTGTAGCAGACTTTATGAGTGAAACCATCTCTTCTCTAGCCCCTCTGATATTGCACAGTCTTCTCATTGACTCTTGCAATTGGACACCTCTTAATACGAAAATCGTCCAGAAAAGCTTTCTAACATAATTTGAAGTATTAGAAATCAGGCATTCTTTATTTGGCTGGACACATTAGAAGGATATCTCCTTTAATCTAATGTGCATGGTGAGACTTTACAAGAAGGAATTTATCCATCATAATAATATATATTCTTTCCTATCTAATACATGAATATTACTTTCCTAGAAGTATTTTGCATGCATCCACCCCCTACTGGAAGTCCTTTTATGATCCTGGAGGGTTGTCCAAAGTGGTCTCTGGTGGTGTAGGCACTGAATGCTCTGATATTAGAGGTGACCTTTTCTCGAACTTTTTTTGAGCATGCGCTGTTGCTTTTTGTTACTGTCTTGGGGTGATGCTATAACAATACTGTATTCCCCATCGCCTGCTTGATTTCTAGTGTACCTTTAAATTGCAAAGGGGGGAGAGAGAAGTCGAGAGAACTCTTCAAAACTACTAACTTGACCTTACATCTAGAATGTTTTGCATTCTTTTCTCTCCTGATTCTAACAACATTTGTTGGTTAGAGGACTTTTGCTCTCTAGTCTCTTCGGCTTTCGGCTGAGAAGGGACTGTGATCTGCCTCAGCGGCTTCTTTTCCTTTTTAGACTGTTTTTAGCTTACTTTTCATCTGAAACCAGCTACCATCTCCGGACCTGCTCGGCGGGACCCTCCAAGGAGGATTGTCGGACCCTGCCTGGCCAGGCCCAGCCCAGCGTAGGACTGCAGGTTTTACCTACAGAAAGAACTCTAAAATCCATAGTCCTCTTTTCGGGGACAGGGGAGGGGGTTTCAATATCCTTTTTGCCCCGTGACAGCGGGGGACTCTGTTTGTTAAATAAATAGTTTTTTTCACTTTCACTCGAGAAATTATTTTCCCGAACCTGTGAGAGAGGTACTACCGGGGCCTGCTTGCCTGGCAGGCAGGAGAGAGAGAGTGAGACGCCCCTCTCGGGTTGTTTCCTCCTGGATTTGTGTCCAAACTGGCACACATACACACACACAGACTTTTTACAGACACTGCAAATACAGTGATAATGCTACAGAATAATGATGCTGCAAGACATCTTGATAGTCTGAAAGGACATGTTTGGTCTGGTAGAAAGATGCTTCTAACATGTTATACCACAAACCAAAAATTACATTCCACTTATTCAGCTTAGAAAACAGATTTCTAAAATGTTTTTCCTTCCTCTAGTGCATTAGGATTTAATTTCTATTTCTCTTTCCAGAGTTATATTTTTTATAATGTCTTCTCATACAAGCTCATCCCTCTCAGCTATTTTGAAGGAGGACACCCCTCTTCCCTGCCTCTTCCCTGCCCCTTCCCTACACATCTGCACACATGCTTGTACATCTCTTGCCTTCCAAGGAAAAACTGCTTTTGCCTTGGCATATCAGCCAAGATGAGGTATTTCATATGCGTATTTGTAAGAAAATTGAAATATCTGCTTGCTTTATTTTCTTAGCTGGCTCATCACAGCTCCAGATAGTCAGGAATATAATCTGTGGGGGGGTTTTCAGATATCTCTGTTTTAGTGTTTGAAAATCTTAGGGGATTGTGCAAGTTAGGTATAGAACAGTGTTAAGAAAATTCAGTGAAATTCAGACATCTCTGTTTAAATAAGTTTTCATAAAACAAGCACAGAATCAGTTGTCTTAAGGATCTGTACAAGTTCCTTTCAAGGAAAAACTGCCTTTTCCAGAACTGTGCATGACCTCACGAAAAAGAAGACATACAGCTTATAACCTCAGGGGTTCTCAGCTTTCTCCGTTTTCTTTCCATGATTAAATCACCTCCTGAAACAGGTTCTTTACAAGGTCTTCCAGGGGCCATATATGACTACACAAAAGAAGACACAGGTTTCTCCTTCTAAAAGAAGACACGGTTTTCCCTGGCATATGGAATGATGGAATATATGTAGGTCAATTCTTTTAAAGTCTGTTGTTTTAAGCCTTATTGCCATGAGACCTTGTAACTGTTCAGCAGCAAGGCTAGAGAAAATAGCACAGCTTTAAAACAGAGGTAATGAAAGAAAGGCAGAGTACTGCTGTAAGCAAAGCTCACTAGCCATGACCATATGGATAATTTCTCTCTATGTTTTGATATAAAGAGGTATAAAATTGACTAAGGAGGGAGAATTTAGAAAGCAGTCGAAGGTCTGCAAACTAAAATGAGAATATTTTAGAAAACAAAAATAATCAGGTTGCGTTTAAATGATCGTTGCAGAATGAAGAAAAAATGGTGATTAAGGGATTAATGAATCTTGACCATTTTTATTAGTTTAGCTAGTCAGTGCTTCAAGTACTTCCAGAATTCTGGAAGGTAAATAAGGCATCAGGTTGGCTTTAGACTTGCACTTTTCATTTACAGTACCAGTGAAGGCTTCCCCGTTCAGTGCCCATGTGCACATAAATAGCTATATTTGGAAAGAGGGGACCAGAAACAGCATGTGCCCAGTCTCCTCCCGTTCTTGTATCTTACTCTTACTAATGGACCTGTATTTCAGTGTTCATTCTTGCCCTTCCCAAGTTCAGCACATTTGATTAATTTTGTCACTTACTAGTTACTGCTTTTTTATTTCAAAGAATAGGGTAATCTCCATCATAATTAGCTGCTTCAGTGTCTTGCTCTAAATGATCCACTGCCATGTTTTGTCATCATTAATTGGCAAAATGGTTTAGTTCTTCCTCAGAAGAAAAGGAAACTAATGCATGGAGTCACAATCTGACAGCAGCAGGCCAGCCAGGGCAGTCTTTTGCACCACATCATAGTCTTAAAAACTTTTCCTGTGAGCCTAATACTTGGTGTTGAGAGGAAGCTTTTGTACAATATTTGCCCCGTTAATTTTTTCCAAGATCCTGTTTGCTCAATAATAGCAACTTCAAAAAAAATACAGATCCTAAAACATTTTTTATCAAAGAAAAATTAATCTATCTTTCCTATAATACCTGAAATGTGACTATCTTATTAGTCACTTCTGTGATTATCACAAAAGAACTCTTCACTGCCCCTGTACAAACAAGGAATAATTATCACAACTTGACTATCTGTCTTGGTTTGAAAGACAAGTGTCTGCCAAGGAAGGCAAGAACCTCCCTTGGAATGGAAAATATTACCCTCTTTCCTCCAAATTATTATAACTTTGAAATTAAGGGGCGTGCAGGCAAAGATATGGGAAAGGGAATAAGAGTTCTTTACTAGTATGTATAACAAGACAAACAAACAAGAACAACGACAGCAACAACAAACAAACCCAGACACTCACTAACAGCCTTCTCTCGGCCGCAGGCACTTTCCCCTTTGGCGCAGTGCCGGTCACAGCCGGCAGGGGCGCTGGTGGCTCCCGGTGGGCAGGGCAGGTGCGATGATTCCCCCGCGGCTGCAGGGGGCGCTGTGGTACGAGCTCAGCCAGCTCTCTCCACATGCTAAGGGAAGCTCAGCCAGTGGGAGAAACAGAAAAGGGGCTTCCTTTACTGACTCATAGGGGGCAGGTGGTCCCGGTGCCTCTCCAGATGGTGAAATGGACTGTAGCAGGAACCTTAGAGCAGCAGGCTGGAACGGCACAGGCGAGCAGACCACCCCGGATGGTGAACCAAAGTGTAGCACTAAGTCCCAATGGTGGCAGAAGCAGAAGCAGCTGGGGGTCCAGGCTGGTGCTGTGTGTTGGGCTAAAGTGTAGCAAAAAGCCCAAAGCAGTGGCAGCACACAGCAGGCCTGTGCAGTGGCAGCCTGGCTCCCGAAAGCAGCGGGGAGATGCTCTTTCCAGAGGGAGTTGGGGGTCGGGGGTCCCAGGTTTTCCCCTGGAGCACCTGATGGTGAGGGTCCTTCCCAGTGAGGACAGGTGTTGATAAGGTCCCAGTTCAACAGCTGCTTTTACGAGAAAAGACTGACCCATGGTAAGGAGAGAAGCAGTGCAGGGCAGAACTCCACAGTGGCAGCAAATTCTTCCTGCAGCAACAGAAGCCTGTTTCACCTCTGGTCAAGAGGGCAAAGCTGAGGCCCTGACCCTCCAGCCAAAATCTTGTGGCATCTCTGCACTTCCCAAGAAAAACCCCCTAGCTAAGAGGCTGCAGCCAGCTGCACTCCTTTCCCCCATCTGGGCCACTTCTTTTCTCTCTTCAGTATCCTTGTTACCATCTCTTAGGCAAGAAATGGGAGAAAATTCTCCAAGAGAAAGACAAATAAAAAGGAAAAATCCTAACCTCCAACATTATCCAATAAGTAAAAAATGTGGTACTTTCACAGGCAGGGGAAGTGTTAATTGTGGTGTTGCCAAGACTGCCAAGCTGTATTTGCAAACAGAGGGGCCCAGGGCCAGCTCTGGCTGCTTAGTAAAACCTCTTGCCAGTGTTGGAGATGGTATGACACTGCTCAAAAAGGACCCAGGGAGAGGACAGTCATTTCTGTGTATCCCAGAACTAGGTTTTTGCTCAGTTCTTGCTTGTCCACAATTGATCTATTTCTCTATTGTATGTCACCATTATATCCTTTCTTGTTTCTGATGTGGTTAAATACCACTTTCTTTCTACAAAGTGGTGTTGTCAGAACAGTACAAATGTAGTATTCATCTAACAAACCCACTTTTTTCCCCCTTAGATTTCTTCTTGAGCCCTAATCTTCTCTCTATACACTTCCCTTCATATTTTGAATTCTGTTGCTTTCTGTAGGCTTTTACTTTTCAGTCATGCTTCCTGTATTTGGCAGAGTTCTTTGGTTTTACTGCCAAATATCTTCACAGTGATCTTTCAGAAAGTTTAATCCAAATAAATAAAATTTATTACTTTGAGAAACTTAATTTTTGTCTTTATAAAGTATTTTTTTCTTCTTGTACTCAACTATAGAATCTTTGTGGTCAGGAGCATGTGAGAGTTGGATTTATGTACAATTCATGTATGTAGCTGGGCCTTGCTAAGTTATACATGGTATTTCTACTTAGTCTAGTCTGCCCTATGAGATGATTCATTGTTTTGTGAGTGACTGGTTGAGCAGACAGAGATGAGATTTATCTTGTGAAGATGCTGTCTGTCTTTTCAGAGAAAGACTGACTACCACCAATATCAGACCCACAGAGGAGGATGGTCATAGGTAAATAGGAAGAGCAAAACCTCTTTGCCAAATGGTTAGGTTTCTCAACAAAGAGTGATCGGCATCAGCAAAAATGCTTTTCTTTTTTTTTTCTGCAAGTGAGATGCCAATGATAATTTGTTATTTGGCAAAGCTAATAACAAATAATATAAAATGTCAAGATTTGAGGCAAATTGAGTTAAAATTAAAGTATCCTGGGGAGAACAAAGGAACTTTTGCCCTTTAATTATCTTAAGAGGATCCTGCTACTTACTGAGAACAGTTAACATTTAAAGCATAGTGCTAAAGAACATTTCTGTGTAAATTCCTTCACTGTAGTTGGCCAGGCAAAAAACTCTTGCATTGATTTCTCTGGAAACGGTGGCACACTGGCTTTCCCCAAAGGATCTGAAAATCTACCTTATGTTTTACATTGAGATAGTGCTGCCAATATTTACAACACTCATTGCTCAGTAAATATGGGCCATGTGGAAACTACTTTGGATTAATTGTGTAGCAGTAGGCTGTGGCGATTCTCAGGTCTGGAGACAGACTGGACACTGAATAAGCGGGCCCAAGCTTCTTCCTTCCATTATTCCCAGCACGAACATATATATACATGTCTCTTGTTTACATACCGTCGTGTCTTAAAAACACTTGTTATAGCATCAACGACCGCAGTTCCCATTAGCTATCTACCCCCTGCACACATTATTGCTACACAGTTACCCTGCTCCCTCCTCTGCAGTCCTCACACGCTCCTTTCACATGGATCTGGGCTCATGGGATGTTTAAGTGATTCTTTCAAGGGTATAGTGTGATCTGGTCAAGGTCAAAGCTACTTTCCCATGAGGCTGTCACAGTAGACTACAGATCTATTTAATTTTATAATAACATAAAACTTATTTCCTATGAAAGGCAACTCCACAAAGCCAAAAACTCTACACATGAAGAAGCCTATTGTGAAGTTTTTGGGGTAATGCTGTCTGTTTGAGCAACGTCCTGTGATTAAGTCTGGCTTTCTGTGTATCAGTTAAATCACCAGGCTGCAGCATGTTCTAAAACTTGTGGTAGGAACTCAAACAATAGAATAAGCACATGTAAGCTTCTCCAGTGGTATGTACTGATGAAAATACATCTAGTATGAGAAATGATATATGACATGCATATCCTATATACATATCCCGTATGCATATGAGAACAGCTGTCCTGGGTAACCTAAAATGTTACTGTATTCCATACTATCTGTGCCCAAAATTGTTACTGCCTCTTTAAGACCTGGTGCCATGATCAGAAATGGTACCAAGGGTTTGCTGGGGTCCCGTTAATAAGTTGGAGTCGCCCACGCAGAGCTCTCTTGGCTTCTGCTTTTCCCTGCCATTCTACTTGCTGGGAGAGCTGAGACAGCATAGGTGGAGGGTCTCTTTTGTAGTAGCAACAGTGTGTTCTTTCGTAGTAGCAACAGTAGCAACTCAAGAAACTTCATTTCACAATCAAAAAGCGTTTCAGAATGAAATCTGCAACACCTGTTGGCAGTGCAAAGCCAGAGCCTGTCCAGGGCCAGGCCACTGCATGTTGGTGGGGAGAGTCAGTTTTCTTCCCTCCCCTCACTAGAGAAGGGACCTGAGGCATCAGCACCAACACCAGTGGAGTCCTGTGGGTGGCAGGAGGAAGTGAAGGGTGGTGGCAGTGACCCCAAACATGCTGTCAATTCCTATCTGCCACTAGAACTGCTTTGTAAGCGCCTACATTCCTGGGAGGGTTTGTCCACCATCTTTTTCCTTTTGTCTGCCAGACAGTGCAGTTGCCTGTGGAGAGTGCCATCTTGGAGGAGAGCGAAGGATTATTGCCATTTTCCCTTTCGAGCCATTTGATTAGCTGTGGAGGCTGTCATCTTGGAGGGTGCTCCACCATTTTGCTTCTCTTCGTTCCCAGGGAGTTTTTGAGATTTAGCAATTTTGTATCTAGTGATTATTTACTGTTATTTTTTGCCTGTTGCTGTTTATATGGTTAGTAAACTGTTATTTTTTCACTTATATCGACTCGTATTCATTTCTCCTAATTGGTGGAAAGGGATTGGTTAAAACTAGATGGGGAGGTAACTCTTTTTAGAGTGCCCACTTCTTAAATTGTCTTAAATGAAGACAAATATGGTGACCAACTAATGGTGGCCAACTCAGGGGCCTGAGAGAGAAAGTGAAAAAATAACAATTTTGTCCAAAACATTTGTGTGTTGGGTACAGAACCCACAGGTCACCATACTACCCAGTCTAATCATGGGGGTGTGGCACCAAAGCTTGTGTACTTCATCTATATGGGACATTTTGCCTGAGACATGGATTTTTTTTGATCAGGGATGCAAACCAAGATTACTTTGTTGATATACTCTGCAATATCAGCTTATGTAAAGATAGCATCAGAGGCAATGAGAATTATTTGGGATGTGTATTCATTGCTGTTTGTCTGTCCTTGTCTCGGCTGCTACTTCTGGGGGTTTATTAATAATTGCACCCAGTCTGTTGGAGGAAGAGCAGGCAATGATTTTTCCCAGATTTTCACCTCCTTCTCTCCCTTCAGGTCTGACACATCACCTTTTGAGAAGGTTCATTTCCTTCTGAATGTTGAAAACACTAATTTTTTTTGCTAATTCTACTATGTCTCCTCTATAGAGCCTATAACACAATCAAGCCAATATGATCATAATGCCCAATATATCTCTCAGTGACAGAGGAATAAACAGAAAGGCATCTATAATTAATGGAAAATTTGGCATTAGATACCATCAGATATTATATTATTGTCTATCAGGAGTACAATCTTGGCTCTGTTGAAGTCGGGTAGAGGCCCAGTTTTTAAAAGGACTGTGAAACAGGGGTTTGAGCTCTTTTCAAAACTTCTTTTGATGAGAACAGTAGTTCTTAAAAAGAACGCTTGCAGATGGGGGTTGGAACTAGATGGTTTTTAAGGTCCCTTCTACCATGTTCTATGACTCTATAGTTAGGCACCAGATCAGAGATTTCTGGAGAAAAGCCACTGAAAGAAGTAAATTATTCCTAATTTAAAATGCATGACAAAATGATGTCAATGTCTGGAGGAAATTAAAAAACTTTTAAAAGATTTGAGTGAGTTGGATCCCAAATCAGTAGTGGGGAGTTTATTTGCAGAACAAAACCCTCAAACCACATATCCAAAAAGCATCCCTTAAGCCCAAAGAAAAGCTGATAAAAAGGTAAAATTTCACTTATACAAAATCCAAGATTCTATCAAGATTTCAGTGGTTTCAACAGTTCTTTTAATTTTTCTGTTACAAACCTTCAGCTTAAAGGAGTGTTACCCATCCTTTTTTAGAATAACTGAATAATAGTAATAACTCACCTTACACATAAGTAATATTTGAACTCAAATAGAGAGGAATTTTCACAACTTTGAAAGCCATGGAAAATACTGATTTGTTCTAATGTGCAAGTGGTACAATAGCATGCGATCTTTTAACATGTATACACATGTTAACAGCAACAGTCCAGAGCAGACCTGCCATATTTCATGGTAATCTAAACTGCATACAGTATAGGATGAGATACTGTGCTCATCCTATACTTGTTCTGCTTTATGAAACATTTTTTAATGGCAAGTTGCTTGTCCTTCTTAGTCATGAGATACACAGAAAAGGTCAAGGGATTGATCTGAACCTAGTTCTTTGATATCTTCGGTTGTTCTGCTGAGCATTCAGCCATCTCATTAGTCTCCAGGTCTGGCTGACTCCTGCGGAATTTGTAAACAGCTCTATGCTGGTTTGAAAGTAAACCAGTAGGAGAAATTCACCCCACACAAATATCTTGCAAGAGATTTCAAGTCAGCGTCACAATTTAATAGAAAGATTACAATAAATGCAATGATATGGAAAGATTGACCTAAAACAACAAAGTCAGAGTACAACCTGGCCTTGGTTGGTCAGGCTGGTGGTCACAGTCCAGTTAAGCGGTGGTTGGAGTGCCATTGATGTAATGGGTTCAGTCCTGTCGAAAGTGGTGATCCTGTGGAAGGTCTGGCACTCCTCTGGATGTCTAGTGGTGGTGGTCATACCCAAGCCCCAAAGTGCCCAGATTATATACAGGCAGGAATGTTCAGTACCTCCCGCCAGGCAGGGAGTTTCACAATGGGATGATGTAGTCCTATGAGTCATAGGATATTTTTGGGGTACTTGATGGTTGTTGCAGCTGTCTATCCTGCTGGTGCCTATTCAGTTCATTATGGCCTATTAGCAGAGATGAATCCCTCAGGATGGGTGGGACTGAGCTTCTGCTTCCCTGGAGGGAGTTATCAGGGCTGGACTCCTTAGTGCGAAGAAAAAGAAGCATTACTCTGTGATGCCTTGGAGAGGCTGACCTGGAACAGAGGCTAGACAGAGTGAAAGGATCGAAAGGGTAGGTATTTATCAAAAGACCTCCACAGGGTACAACTTGGGCAGTGCAGGAGTCTTGCAGAGACTACACCCAAGATGGACGACAGTCACAGGTTTTCAGACAGACATAAGTTTTGTCCATTTGCATATCAGAGATTAATTGTCCAATTACAGCTTCAGGTAGTAGGCTCCCATTCTCCTTGTTTGCTCCGCCCTCAACTCACGTTTGTTTACATTTCTCTGGGCCTGAAACAGTAAGGTGTCCTTGATTCTCAGGCCTAGAGAGGAACTGTTGTGTCTGACCAAAATGGGAAAAGCAGTTGCTAACACTCTATATGGAATTTAGAGTTATACACTAAAGAATTGCAGGATTACAAATATATGAAAATATAAAAGCCAAAATCCTAAGGCATCATTCCCCCCTTTTAGAGGCTTGACAAGGCCCCTACCTTGTCAAGTCTCTATTCTAAATATCTACTATTAATATATATTTAACAGTAAATATCTAACAATAGTAAATATCTAACAACAGTAGTGTTGTGCACAATCAGCTATCATGCAAAGAATTATGACTATAATTATTATGAACAGTTCTTTAGGCACAGAAGAAGTGTCACCTAAATCACGTTCTCGTCTGCATCGGTCTCTGTTATCCCCATTGTTTCAGGAGCAGAAGCCTTCTTAACTCTGGGGTAGTGAATCCACAATCCTTTGCCAGCGACTTTGACTGCGGTGAGGGTAGTCAGCAGGACTTGGAATGGTCCTCTCCACTTGGCCTGTAAAGGATCACTGTCCCACCACTTAACATAGTCCCAGTCTCCAGGTTGGAACGGATGTGCAGGTGTGTCCAGTCCTATGGGTCTGGATAACACGATGTAATTCTGGAGCTTCTGCAAAGTGGAACCTAAAGCCATTAGGTATCTCTGTGAATCTAGTTTCCCCCTCATATGAATTTCTCCTGGGACATGCAGAATCTGATATTGCCTGCCATACAATATTTCATAGGGGCTGATGTTATCC
>VWPU01003204.1:47377-62217 GCA_013398955.1 Callaeas wilsoni
CTTGAACCCATGTCATGGATGTTTCTTGACAAATTTTGCTAATTTGTATTTTAAGGGTTCCATTCATACGTTCAACTTTACCACTCGCATGGTGTCTATAAGGAGTGTGCAGATCCCAAGTAATTCCCAAAATCCGACTAACTTCTTTGACAACTGTTGCAACAATGTGTGGTCCCCTACCTGATGACATCCCTAAGGGAACCCTGAACCTCAGAATTATGTAATTGAGCAAAACTTTCACCACTTCCTTGGCCATGTTAGTGAGACAGGGGTAAATTTGTGGCCATCCACTGAAGGTGTCAACTAATACCAGTATGTACCGTATCCCTCTTTGTGTGGTAGCTCAGCACAATCTATTTGCCAGTGATCTCCAGGAAGATCCCCTGCCTTTGTCACTCCTAACACAACTCTTTTCTTCGGATCAGGGTTGTTTTTACAGCAGATTTCACATCTGCTCACTATTGATTGCATGATATCAGTCATTCCCTTTCCTATTACTACCTTTTTAGATGTTTTAGAAGGTTTTCAACCCTGAAATGTGTGCTTTCATGTTCTCTCTGAGCTAGCTCCTGAAGGATTGGGGTGGGACAACAACTTGTTTTACTGGTGTAACAGCCCATCCACTTTCTGTGATCTCAGCCTTAAGGAACTTAATTAGCTTGTGATCTGCCTAATCATACTTTGGGGTGAACTTTGACAAATCAATTTCTTTTTGTGGAATTACTGCGACAATACCCTTTTCTGCAATTCCTCTTGGTGCTTTATCAGCAGAGCAATTTCCCAATTCTGGAGTGGTTTTCCCTTTTTGGTGACCCCTACAATGCATGCTAGCTACTTCTGTGGGTTTTTTTATGCTCTCTAAGAGGGCAAGTATTTGTTCAGCATGTTTGATTTGATTGCCTTGAGCCTTCAGAAGTCCTCTCTCCTTCCAGCTGACTCCATGGGCATGGACAACACTAAATGCATATTTAGAGTCAGTCCATATATTTACCTTCTTTCTTTCGCTCAGGTCTAGGGCCCTTGTCAGTGCAATCAGTTCAGCTTTCTGCAATGACACATCTGCTGGCAGGGCCTTCGCCTTGATCACCTTGTCCTGGGTAGTTACTGCATAACCTGTCATTCGCTTACCATTTCTCATGAAGCTGCTCCCATCTGTGAACAGCTCCCAATCTGGATTTTCTAGGGGCACGTCCTTCAGGTCTGGTCGGCTGGAATAGACCTCCTCGATTGTCTGCAAACAGTCATGCTCAGGCACATCATCAATTAAGGTGGGGGACAGAAACATGGCAAGGTTAACAACAGAAGTTGTTTTCAGGGTAACATCATCCTGTTCCAACAACAGTGACTGATATTTGAGCGTCTGCTTGCCAGACAGCCAATGTCCCCCCTTTTGCTCGAGTACAGNTGCTTGCCAGACAGCCAATGTCCCCCCTTTTGCTCGAGTACAGCTGCTACGGCATGGGGTACATACACTACGATGTGTTGCCCAAGGGTGAGTTTCCGGGCTTCTTGAATCAAGATGACAAGTAGCCGCCACAGCTTTCAGACACCCAGGCCACCCTTGGCTAACGTTGTCCAGCTCTTTTGAAAAGTAAGCCACAGCTCTCCGCTGGTTTCCAAGGCACTGCACTAATACCCCCAAAGCAACATTTAGTCTCTCATGTGTAAAGAGCTCAAAAGGTTTAGTTAAGTCTGGCAATCCCAGTGCTGGAGCTGACATTAGAGAGTGTTTCAGCTGTTTAAAAGCTGCTCTAGTGTTTTCTGTCCATATGATAATTCCTTTTTCGGCTGCTTTTAATGCTCCATATAGGGATTTTACCAGCAGTTCATAATTTGCTATCCACAAACAACACCAACCTACCATTCCCATGAAAGCCTGCATTTCTCTTACGGTGTGGGGCTCTGGGAGTCAGCAGATGGCTTCTTTCCATTCTTTGCTGAGCTGTCAGTGTCCATGAAAGATTTCAAACCCCAAGTAAACTACTGCTTCTTTGGCAATCTGTGCTTTGCCTTTGGAAACTCTGTACCCACTCAGTCCCAAAAAGTTTAACAAGCTTACAGTGAGTTAGACGCAGTCATCTTGTGGTTTAGTTGCAATCAAGATATCGTCAACATATTGAAGAATAACCCCTCCTGGTTCTTGTCCTCTCCAATCTTCTAATTCCTTTTCTAGCCGGTTTCTGAATATTGTTGGGCTATTCTTGAAACCTTGGGGTAAAACTGTTCAAGTAAGTTGATTTTTGTCCCTGTTTCAGGATTTTTTCACTCAAAAGCAAAAAGCTCTTGGCTGTTTTTATGCCCAGGAATGCAGAAAAAGGCATCCTTCAAGTCTACAACAGTAAACCATCCTAATTCATCTGTCAGTGTGGTCAAAAGAGTGTAGGGCTTGGCTACCACTGGGTGTATGTCCTCTGTAATTTTCTTAATTGCTCTTAAATCTTGCACTAATCGATAACTTTTATCATCTGCTTTCTTTACTGAAAGGATGGGCGCGTTATACCTAGACTCACATTGCACTAATAATCCATGTTGCAGGAATTTTTCAATTACAGATGCCAATCCCTTATGACTCTCTAATTTCAAAGGGTATTTTTTTTGCCTTAGCGGTGTGGTTCCTGGTTTGAGTGCAATACTCACTAGTTCTGCCCATTTGGATCTTCCTGGAACATCACTGGCCCACACTATTGGGTTGACAGCATTTTCAGCTTCAATGGGATCTCACCACATTTATCCTATATAAAAAGCGCAGCAACTTCAACAAATTTAGATTCAGGAATTACAACTCATACACCTCTTCCTTTTTAAAGTTTAATTTCTGCTTCCAATTTCTCTAGCAAATCTCTCCCTAATAGTGGTTTAGGGTAGTTAGGCATATAAAGGAATTGATGGGTTACCCAGTGCTTGCCCAATCTGAATTTTAACGGTTGGAAGAAAGGCCGTGTTTCGCTCACCCTTGTCGTCCCAACAATGTGAACAATATCTTGACTCGGTTTCCCTTCTAAAGAATTTAACACAGAATACGCTGCTCCAGTATCTACCATAACTTCGATGTCGTCTTTCCCCAGCTTAGCTATAACCAAAGGCTCTGCTGGGGGAGAAGCCTTCTGTCCCCATCATTCTGAGCATGAGTCTTGTCCCACTGTGAGTTGGGGAACTGGGGATTTTTTGTTTTAACATTGGATAGTCATTTTTCCAGTGTCCGTTTTTCTTACAATAAGCACACTGATATTTGTCTGTAGGGGAAGTTTTTTTAGATGACTTTTTTTGAGTCGCTGTCTTACTAGGTTGGTATTTAACTTTATCACTTGGGCCCCTGTCTCGATACACTTTCCAGGCCACTTCTAGTAATTTATCTATGTCCTGAACCCTGTCTAGCTTTTGCAGTTTTCTTCTTATATCATTTGTCACTTGATCCATAAACAAGAGAACTAGATGTGCTTTCCCATCAGTTGATTCAGGATCTAGGTCTGTATATTTAATGGCAGATTCTCTTAACCTATTCAAAAAATCGGTGGGTGATTTATCATAATTTTGCTTTACTTCGTAAAGCTTTGACCAATTTAAAGCTTTAGGGACACCATGTTTTAACCTACACACTATGAGATTCTGATATGATTTTAATCTTGCCATCTGTACTGGCACATTGGGGTCCCATCCCAGGTTATTTAACGGGTATATCTCCGCAATGGTACCTTGGATTGATCCACTTGCTATGTGTGCTTCTACAGAAGTTGTAATAGCTTCATTAACTGAAAGGAATGAGGGACTTGTCTTTACAAATAAGTTGTGGGCCTGCTGGTAGATAAAAACTAGCACTACGAGATAAAAGAAACAATGGGAAGGGTTCCACTGATTGATGAATGGAAAGAGAGATTTGTCTTTATCAGTAAACTGTAGGTCTGCAAATAAATGAAATTGAAAATCAAAAGATGAAAGAAACAATAAGGAGAACCATAAATTCCATAGGAATTTATGAAAAAAAGGCAAGGGGGGGGGGGTATACATTAAAAGGGAATCTTAGGAATTAGGCGTTCCAGGAAGTCTGTACCTCTCAAGTACCTCAGCCAATGAGGAAAGAGAGAGGGAAAATGCGGCTGGGAACTTAGGATAAAAAAGGAGGCTGCATCCTCCAAAACTTTGAGAGACCCCAGGGGAATGCCCCATGGCCTCTCCCTTTATTCGAATACAGTAACGGGACTCCTCTGTCTCCTCTTTGGACATAAACCTCTGGTGTTGGTGGATTAATTCTCCTGACATTAACCATTTGTCTCTCAGTGGGATCAAGCAGTGTGTCTAACATAGATTTCAAATCAGCCCAGTCAGAGTTTTGTGTGTTAACTGCCCTTTCTACTAAATTTGCTACTTTATCTGGATTTTCTTTATCTTTTCCCACAGTGGTTTTCCACTGTTCTAACTCCACAAGGGAGTATGGAACCTTTCTATACATTGGCCCTTGATTGCCGACTGCTTGCCGTAACGGGGTTTACAGAACCGATTCTTCTCTTTTTCCCCTTTTTAACTTAGTACGTTTGGCTATTGGACTACGTTCCCTTATGGCTTTTCTGGCTACTTTTCCCTTTTTTTGCCTGCTCAGGGCAGCTGTGATTTCATCTTCCTCTTCGAAGAGCTGCCTGAGCGAGAGCTGTCTGACTCTGTTGAAGGTGTTGTGTTAGATCCTCCTCGATCAGTCCCGATGGCACGCATGGACTCCCAACATTTGCTTCGACGTAGGGAGCTGGCGGCGGGCTTGCTTCCTTCGATGACGCCATCTTCTGAGCCAGCGTCGCGGTACGCGATGTTGCTGTGGGAACCCCTCGGCCCAAGAGTGGGCCCCTCTCCCTATGGGAGGTTTCCTTTCCGCCTTCTCGGTAGAAGGCTCTGCCCCCCTCGGCTCCATCCCCAGGGGCGGTGCCGTTGGCTGTACAGGCTGGCTGTCCCCCCCATTTGCTCCCCCCCGACTGGGGAGGGATGGGAGGAGGGGGAGGAAGGGGAGAAGGGAACAACGGCGAGAAGAAAGCCCGGGGGTCCGTACTCGCCGGCGCCATCCTCGGCCGCACGAGCTGTCCCTCCGCTCCTCCGGACCCGAAAGGGACCGGCGGAGGGGAGGAAGGGGAAGGAGGAAGCGGCGGCCAGAGCGAAGCCAGTAGGTCCGCCCTCGCCAGCGACGCCGTCCCCCGAGAGGCGGGCGGTGGTCCACAGAAATCCCCTTTTCGCTCCCGTTCCTTTTTTATCGGCGGGGGTACCGCCAAAGCCGCTCTCCCGCTCCCGCCCGCCTCCGACGGCGGCGGCGGCAGCGGCGGGGCTGGGACGGCAGGCGGCCCTGCCCTCGGAGCAGGGGCCGCTAGTTTCCATCTCTTCTTTGGCCCCCACACACGGTGGACTGAGAAGCGGGCTCTTTCTTTTCATCCTTTTTCCCCTTCTTTCTTAAAAGCATCACGTGCTGTTCTTTCTTCGGTCCTTGTAGCTCTTCGCTATGTGATACAAGCATAAAAAGCTTAGCATACTCAAATTCTCCAAAATACTGCTCTTGACGTATGCACGATCTTAAATTTGATATTAATTCTTCATCTAAACTGCGAAATTTAGTCCACGCCTGATTGTTGTCTAATTTGTAAATTGGTCAAGTTAATTTTGAGAGTCTGATCAATTCGGGTTTTGAAAGCAATGAGTTTCCGCCTGTTAATTCTTGCCAATTTTTCAGTGTTAAGCCTAAGGGGAATCTCTGGGTATTTGAACTGTACCTTCAGGTGGGAAAACATGCAAGGCACACCCCATGTCTACACTTACAGACAGGAAAGATTGCAGAAATAAAGGAAAGTAACCTAACCATACACTAATAAGCAGGGAGAGAGAGAGAACAAGAACAGAGAACACACGGGACTCAACATCACAACCTCCAGACCAACAGTGTGGGACTTAACCCACCACGCTACTGCTGGTCTCAGGCCAAAACTTGCTACGGCGGTGCTAAAACTCCACTCTTTTGGAGGGCACCTTCTCTTACTTTATGAGCAAACAGCGAACGGAGGGAAACATCAAACGAATGAACCCCCCACCCCGGGGACCCTCTTGGATCCTTCTGCATAGCAAACAAAACTATAAGAGATCTCTTAACACCTAACTCAGGTGCTAAAACAAACAAAATACCACCTTTATTCTGTTACTCATGTGCCTCTGTGTCAGATCCGAGGATTCTTGGGCTCTGGTACTGTCTGGACTGCAGCTGTGGGCCCCTCCGCCAGGGATTGCCGGCTAAAGTGGGAAAAGGTGGGACCTGGATGTTCTTTTGGTTCAGGGTTTTTTCCAGATGCCTCTGGTCCCTTCGTGGTCACCAAAAAAACTGATGCCTTGGAGAGGCTGACCTGGAACAGAGGCTAGACAGAGTGAAAGGATAAAGGGTAGGTATTTATTAAAAGACCTCCACAGGGTACACCTTGGGCAGTGCAGGAGTCTCGCAGAGACTACACCCAAGATGGACGACAGTCACATGGTTTTCAGACAGATATAAGTTTTGTCTATTTGCATATCAGAGGTTAATTGTCTAGATTACTGCTTCTGGTAGTGGTCTCTCATTCTCCTAGTGTGCGCCCCCGTCAACTCACTTTTGTTTACATTTCTCAGGGCCTGAAACAGTAAGGTGTCCTTGATTCTCAGGCCTAGAGAGGAATTGTTGTGTCTGACCAAAATGGGAAAAGCAGTTGCTAACACTCTATATGGAGTTTAGAGTTATACACTAAAGAATTGCAGGATTACAAATATATGAAAATATAAAAGCTAAAATCCTAAGGCATCACCTGGATAGAGGCAGGGCCACTCCAGCCCTGGCTGTCATTCCTTCCCTGGGCAAACATTCTGGAGGACCCTTCAAGGAGATCAGACATATCATACCCCCTTCCGTTATGCCTGGCAGCTTGGCTATAGGAAACTTAAGGTACATCCCTTCTGGTGGAACTCCTTCCATGAGTATTGTCCTCCTTCAGTTCACACACCCATACTGCCAGGACAGAAGTGGGTTTTCCATCCCACCTTTGCATATCATTCCCATGGTCACACAGGAGGAACCACAGGTCAGCTTGTGGGGTATGCCCTCTGTCCCTAGCTGGGGAATGTCTGCTTCTGATAACAGAGCCTCTAGTCTATACCAACAAGTTTTGGAGAAGGTCCTCTTTAAGCTCCTTCCTGAGTTTCTGATGAGTCTTTTCAATCCTGACTTGCATTTTCTGCATACATTCTGACAGACTTGTTTCCACAGCTGAGATTTTTGCTTGTGTTGGGCAGTGCACAGTGTCTTCATATGCCCAGAGCCTCTTTATCATAGCACCCACAGTCTTGTCCCCCTCATTCCACTGCATCACCGCTAGGGCTGGGTTGTACTCTTGTCACCCAAGTCGTGAAAGTTTTAGCCACATCACTGATGGACATTTTACTATGTCTGGACTCTTAATTGTTTGGTTGTCTGAGAAAATTATCTCTATCACCACCAGTTCTCTCAAGCATTGAATTCCTTGCTCCATGGTCTTCCAAGAATGTGACTGCAGCTGGAGATATTCTTGGCACAGGTATCTTTCCTTCACGCTTCTTAAGAGCCATGTCCAGAGACTGAGAGCTTCGAGCCTCCTCATCATCCCTTGGTCAATATCCACATCACGTGATAGAGGTGCCTTGCTTCAGTACCATCCAAAATCATACCATCACCTGAGGTGTCTGAGATTTGGACCAACCAACTTAATATAGATTCATCAGGCCATTGGGTGAAATCTTTTCTTAGACAGCGAGGCCTTTCTAGGGACAGAGACTCAATAATGATTTCTGGTTCAGATTCCTCTGCTGGCTGTGAGGGTCCTGATTCCCCATCATCATCCACTGGGTGAATGAATTTGGTTTTGTGTTTCCTTCTCTGGACAGGGGCGATTACTACTGGCTGAGGCTCCCCGTCTGGTTTAGCTGCAGCTGGAGTGACTGGGATGTCTGCTGATTCATCCTCCTGCCCCTCTGGCTGTATCTGCTGCCCTACAATATATAGGAGTGTCCAGTAAGCAGTAGCCAGGGCCCAGCACAGTGAGCTCCTTCTGTTTAGAGAACTTTCTTTCAGATATTTCCCCACCTCAGCTGGATTCCTAATTTGTTCAGGGAAAAAGAAGACTGGAAGACTGCAGCCACCATTTTATTGGACTGCTACCAACACCCTGACTGACAGGGTGTCAGGTTGTATCCTGACTCTGTCAGCGGTTTCTTTTTGTACTATTGCATTTATTTTAGTTTTTCCTATTAAATTGTACTTCTGACTTGGAGTTTCTCACTGGTTTTGCTTTCAAACCAGCACAAACCCATATCAGCAATATCAGCAACAACCTTCCCCTTCAGTTAATATTTGTTGAGGTTTTAAAAAATCGCAGCAGTTTTCATTCACACTCCTGAAGAGTAAGGCATATTCCCACAGACAGCAGTGCAATAAATTGTATTGCATTGACCAACCAATTAGTGTTTCATCTCTTGAAGCTTTTAAAATGTCTGTGCTGATTTGGCACTTTTTCCTGTTAAAATTACAGAATGGAAGATCAGATTATGTGGATATTTTCTTTCCTGGGAGACAGACATCCATTGTGAAAGGCATTGGACTGACACAAGCAGCTTCATATTGAGCCCATCCACATAGCCTGTCCATTGCCCAGCCAAACAGTGGAGGCTGGATCTGCTGGTGGTGACTGCTTGGAGCTGGACTCCAGCCGGCTACCAATGGGTGAAAGCCTCATTAACACATCTCTCAGACTCTGCCCTTCATGTTTTGCTGCCATCAAGTATATGAAGCTCATGATCAGGTCTTTTGAATTTAGATTGCAGAAAACCTCCTTGTTTGGTGTGTGAGTGGTAGCTAACTTCATTCTTCAATTTCCTACTGTTCAGGAAACAGGACTTGCCTGGTCTGTATTCCTGCAGCAGCTTTCTGTAGCTGTGCGACTTTTCTTTGCTAGACTGAAAAGTGAAGGATGACTCAGCCTACATAGAATAGAATGGAATAAAATAGAACAGAAAATAGAATAGTTGCTTGGATCTACAATAACCATCAAGTCCAACTGCCTGACCACTTCAGGGTTGACCAAAGGTTAAAGGATATTATTAAGAGCATTGTCCAAAAGCATGATAGGCATGGGGTATTGCCTACCTCTCCAGGAAGCCTGTTCCAGTATTCATTGTAATTATGCTGCCATCTACTATCAATCCTGAATGAAGTTTGGAATTTCAGATGTACAAAATGTGAACATGCAGTACATTTAATCTACATTCTCTAGTAGATGAAACATCCCTTGTCATATATATGTAAGTTCCTAACAGCTTTTTATATTGGTACATATCTTATCTGTCTCCTGTTGCAACTTGAAAAGCAGTGGCAAATTCCGATTTATTCTGCCTTAAAAGTAAGATAAATTTAAAAGAACAAATCACAAAATTTTCCAGTTGATTCATCCTTCCAGATTTTTTTACCATTTTGATACTTGATTTTAGGAAACTCTCTTCAATAGCCACAGATAGAGGTTTGTGGTAATAGTTCTTCAAATAATCTTTGCATATTTATATTAAGTAGTAGGCAAATATATCTGGCAGTAAATAAATTTTAAGCAAAATGTATCACATGTTACTGTACTTCATCCAGATTAGTAATTTTTTGATGGGACTTCAGAAAGCTCACAGACTTTTTATTGAAATTGAGTTAAAACCCTGTTAGGTTTCAGTGAAAGGTAACTGTATTTTTTTTTTTTTTAATTCTACATTACAAGAGATAGGATGGGCCTGGGATCCAGTCCCTGCTTTTTGTATATTGCAGATTTTTATGCTAATTAAGAACTGGTTAAGACTAAAATGCAAGTCTTTCCCTTATACCTGTGTTCAAAAACCAGTAGACTCCTTCAATAAGCTGTTAATAGTACTCTTTGGAAGCTGAAATGGCTTCCATAAGAGAGACTGAGTAGTTAGAGCCTGCAGAATCACCTTCCCTTCAAGAGCACCAAGTGAGAAATAGATGGGAAAAGCATCTAACACTAGAAGGATGTAGTCTGAAAACTAGTTTTGACATATGCCCCTCCTTGAACCTAACTCTAAAGTGTGTGTACCAGGAAGGAGGACAATTTATTAAACACACATTTAGTCAGCATTTATTTGTTGAACTTGACAGCTTGCTGTACGGTATAATCTCAAATATGTTTAGCATTCTCAGGTTTATTTATCCTCATATATTATGCAGGAGGTCTTTTTGTATTGCCACTTAGCAAAACTTCTGTTACTTGCTGTTACTGCAAAGAAGAGAAGTGTCTTGCTGGAATGTGCAGGATCAGTGCATCTATTCAGTAATACTGCGTTGTCAGTCTAAACTTTGGAACAAAATCAGAACCTTAATTAAAATAGTATAAAATATATGTTATGAATTAGAATGGGATACAAAAATTCAGGTTTATGCCTGAGCATCCTAAACAAAGCTTGTTACACATCACTTGTTAATATTTAGAACCAACAGCAGCAGCACCTTTGCAAAATCAGAGAAGAGGACTAGTATGAGATTCTGCTGATACATCATTTGAATCTTCTTGGAGGTCATTGCCTGGAGGCCTCTGTTTCCTTACTTCCACAAGGCAAAACAAAAGAGATTATTAAAAGAGAGGTTTTTTCCTACTCATCTGGGAAGGGAAGCAGTTGCCTATGTGGAGAGAAAAATAGCCTGCAGCAAAATTTTGCCTGCTTGAAATTGCCATTTGCTGCTGGTTCAGAAAATGCTGCCTTGGGAGTAACAGCTAGTTATGGAGCTGCATCTCTTCAGATGTCCTGAGATATGTCCCCATGGGAGTCTGATGATCAACTGGAAAGGCAGTGGGGGAGATAGATGTGGAAGTTGAACCTCTTGATTAATAAGAAGTCAAAAGCATTTGACAGGATTAATTTGCAGTCAGACTTGGAATCACAAGATAAACCACAAGCTGGAACAGAAACACAGAAAGTAGTCAAAACAGAAAGGGCATAATAAGACTCCAAAAGCACACAGGTTTTTTTACCTCATTTTTCTGTGCAAGCTTGAGTGTCTAGCAACCCCTTAAAGCTGAGACAGGTTTAGAATCAAAAACTCTCCAAAACAAAACTGTGTCAGAGTCAATGGTTTCTGTTGGGCAAACAAAGCTAAGACCTCAGAGTGTTGTTAGCTCCACCTTTTGCGCAAAATATTTCTATATGTATAAATACCTCAAAATACTTCTAAATGTAGAATCAATTGATTGACATACTAGTATTAATAGTGTACTGATAATTAGTGTACCAATTGCTAATATTAAGACAAAAAATTAGCACATCAGGATAACAGAGGTATAGTAGCATTTATATTACCATAACCAAATCCAGAGCAGTTGAAACTAATATAGAAATGGCTGGTATGCTTTTCTGCCTCTCCTGGAAAGTGGCAAAATTTTTTATTAGATCCTTTCTGTTAAAGTATTATGATTGGCTTTATGCAATGGATTGTTAGGATATCATCATGAAAATATGAATAGGCATAGCTATGCTGCTATTGTGTGATTTTATGATAAAATCTATGTGGGCTTTGTGCAGTAAAATACATTAAGTGATTTCAGATCGTTTTGGTACTGGACTGAATATTTCTGATACCATTTTTGCCATTGCTTGTTAAAAATACTGAGATAAAAAAGAAAATTCTAATAAAAATACTACGGTAATTAATTCTCTCGTTCTATAGTTTAACTTTAATCATAGGTGAACAGAAAAGCAAACATTGTTTTTAATTCTTTCCCATGCCTACTTTCACTGAAGGCAAGAAGCCCAACACCAATTCATTTAGCACGGCATGGGTATAGAGGCTTGTCCTCCCTGTTGCACTCCTGGATGCCATGCTCCCAGGCTGTAGCACAAGCACAGCATGAATTCAGTTGCTGCTGTGCTCTGAGATAACACTGCAGCTGTGGACAAGACACGTCTTCATCCAAATCCTCTTTGCTTCTCTGTGCATCATCCATTAACCCAAGCTGTCAATCCCCTGCACATTGCTCTTACTTGTGGAGGAAGCTATGACTCCCTGCTCAGCATCACAGCTGATATCACATATCTACCACACAAAACCACCCTTTTGGTCAGCCAATTCATTAAATAAAAAGAACACAAATACACAAACCTGCATTAGCTGGAACAGCTGAAATAGTAAATCTTCACAGGTAGAGTCTTGGTGAGTAACTAGGGCTCTCACTACAAAAGTTCTGCCAGTAGTTCTTGCAAAAAATAGTTGAGAGATTGCTATTGGATGCAACATCTTTTGCTGGCACAGTTAGATCTGGAAGATGTTCTTTGTTCATTTATCTAGGCTTTTGATGAATTATCCTGTTCCTCTCTATGGAGTTTTAATGTTAAAACATAATGAAAATTTAAAGAGATCACTCCTAAGGACTCTAGGCTTATGTCCGCATAAGGAATTTGCAAGCCATGATATTGTTTCATGACTTCCATACTTATGCCCATTTTGCTTTGCAGGTAACTTGTGGATTTCCATTCACCCATAGAATTAAAATGTCTACTATCACAACAATCAGCAATGATGTATTAAAGATGGTTCACTTTGAGGATTTTTTTGATGCTGTAGAGCACTATTGAGTAGAAGAACAACTCCCATGCCCTTGCTATAGCCATGTGCTGGAAGGAGAGCAACCTTGACTAAGATCTTTTGAAGCAAGGCCGCACAGACACTACTGTGCAGTCCCATGGATCTCAAACAGGAAAGTACTGCCCTTGGACACTCAAAGGAGCAGAATATCAAAAGCTTAAACATTCCAATTTGCCCTAGGTGTTTTCTGCTGTATGTCACAGCCAGGACCTGTGTGAGGAGCACAGGAAAGGCAGGAAGAAGGAAATAGAAGGAGCCTAACTGCAAGTATATTAACTTCATCCCTTCATCACAAAACCACCAGACAGTATTGCTTTGATACTGAAAAAGAGTGTTGCCAGATATCTTCTGGAAGCCAGCAGTCCCAAGAACAGGGACAAGACATTTAGGGCTGGGCAAAGTCACAATATGGCAATGGGTATATATGTAAAAACAGTCTGTTGAGTAAAGTTGTTAAGTAAGGTGTTAAGTAAGGTTGTGTCTAGCTGAGGACCTGTTTAGTGCACTGGAAATATGACAGTGATTTGAAGCATCCCGTTTTGGACTCCTCTGATGCATAAACAGAAAAATTACTGTTCCATGGAATGAAACTGTAGATAAATTGCAGGGAACTTCAGAGGAGAGAAGCATTGGCTGGCTAGCGAAATAAAGAGTCTCTTATGATGAGATTGAAGTTTCTGGAAAGGCTGCCTGCAGAGGTTCTCACTAGGGGTGAGGAGATGGTCTCAATTGGTTTTGGACCCCTGCCCATATATCTCTGCCTGGGCTAAAAAAAAAATCCAAAAGAAAACCAAAACCAAACCAAGCCAACAAAACAAACAAACAAACAACAAAAAAACACAAAAAAGCCAAAACCACAAAAAAACCCCAACCAAAACAAACAAAAAAATCCCAACCTCACACACAAAAAAACCAAACAAACAAAAAACTCAAACAAAACAAAACAAAACCCAGACAGGTGCCAAGGTGCCATTTAAATAGATACAAAATGTTTTGGCTGACTGAAAACATCCTTATCATGCCCCATAATTTATACAGATCTCTGTTAATCTGTTATGTAACTCTTGCTGCGTCATAACTATAGTATTTTATTGGTAATCATTATACTGTGATTAATAATTGTAATTAAACTATTGTATTTCAACCAGGAAAGAGATGAATTTTGCATTAGTGTTTTAACTTAGGAAATTATGGGATTAAAATGAGGAGTTCTATGCAATCATCCATTGTGGGTCAGCATAAATATGGCAAGTAAGTTAAATCTATGAAAAATCATATTGTAAAAGTGTTACTGTAATCCAGACTTTTTTAAACACAGAAAATATCTTTTAGCACTGTACCTGAGTAGCAATAAAAATAATTTGCTGTGAAAATATTTTACTTGTTGCATTCCTCGAGCAAAATACTCAAAGATTATTCTGTATCTGTGTATGAGAAGAGTTGTACTTGTCTTCACTGGCACAGGTACAATGGGACTGGGTTGGCTTGGCTGAGATCTAGTGTGAGGAGTACCCCAGCACTGTCTCAGAGAATTCATTTGTGAGTGAGACATTGTCTTTCACACATTTACATTTTTCTCCTTATAAAGGAAAAAAAAAAGGAGAGAAAGCAAGGGAATCACTATTACACACAAGAGTTCATCAACCTGCATGAGCTGTGCTCCTGTAAGAGGCAGACTATACTGTAAAGGTACCTTTCTTGTTCTGTCCTAGCAATGTGACAGTTTCCTATGAACCTGCTGTTCTGTAGCTGATTCAGTTCTACTACATAGCCCTAATATTACTTTATTACATTGCTAATATATTTTTGTAAGATTAAATCCCTACTTTAGAATCCTGTATTCTTTTGCTCTGAGACTACATGTGAAGGCAGAACTTTTAAATCAAGTGGGAAGAGTTAGAATACTGACATGAATTAAAAACACATGCATCAGGAAATGCATAGTTGAAATTAACTCAGTTTCCCCCCTTTTCCCTTCCCTCCTTCTCTCATCTTGGTTCCTGTGAACACAACTTGATCTTTGAAATACCAGTTGCATTTCCCCAGCATCGTGCTTCACACAGAGGCAGTAGTTATTTGCGTGTTCGTAAGATCTCCATGGAAAAGAGCCATTTCCTCCATGGAAAAGGTGCATTTCCTATCATGTCTGGAGTACGTGTCTCCTATGCGGCTGTCCCGGTTTGAGAGACAG